>JAANBB010000432.1:0-33131 GCA_014621425.1 Cylindrodendrum hubeiense | reverse complement strand
CCTTCGACGTTGGCCTTCAAATGCTCCCAGATCTGCTCGCTAGTGAGGGGTTCAGTACCGTCTTCGGCGGGGAAGGTGACCTTGACAGCTTTGAGCCTTTTGTGAATCCTCCACTTTTTGTTTCATTCCCTTGGTCCAGTTGATTTCTTTACGCAGAAGAAAATCTGCATTCCCCTCACATTGCCAAACACTAATCGGGTCCACTCCCTTGTTAGTGAGAAGAAGATCGATCTCCTCGATAAGCGACTTGAAGAAGTGACTCAACTCCTACAGAGCCGCCAGACAGACTTGACCTCTCCGGGCTCTCAGTCGGCTCCGTCTTGCAAGAGTCCAGCAAGAGTAATCCCGAACCAAATACCAGCTGAACCTTTGAACTCCTTCGAAAACATCGTCCAATCGTCCTCGGATAGCCCCGTCGTCGAAGGAGAGTCCTCCCTAGCCACTCAATCCGCCTTTGCCAACGATTTCCTTCGAAACGCTGTTCATAAACACTCCACGCAAGACTCAAGTCTCGAGTTACGCGAGACCCTCGACGGCCTCCACCGCATTATCAACAGTATGAAGCATCAAAGCGTCGCGGTTGAGATGGCTTATCCCAACGCCAAGCCCACCGTGTGCTCTCCCATTCAAGATTACGAACTGCCACCCATCCAAAAGACCGTGGCCCTGATACAAGTCATAAAAAGTGAGTCGATACGACCCATGCAAGTTAAAAGGCCGATGTTCCCTGCATATCTCCACGCCTCATTGCCTCAGCTTTTTCCACCATTAGCCTGCTTAGACTAACATGTTGAACTATTTTAGACGGAAAGTCTGAGGCAATTTCCTGGATGCTCGACTTCTGTTCCATCGAACACTTTTCGGACCTCTGCCTCAGAGTTTACTTTTCCAAAGATTTCTCCGAAGCCGACTTTATTATCGCCAACGCGGGTCTCCTGTACCTTTTTCAGTATTGTGCGAATGACACATCCGACGAAAGAAACGAAGCCCTTTCATTTGTTCAGTTATGTTGCACCAACTTGGAAACGGCCCTCGCCACTCTACCCTTGCATCTACCTACCAACATCCGCACGATCCTTGCCCTAGTTCTAGGTGTGCGTATCTTCTTCCTGGCCTTCACTCAATAAACACATAACTGACAAGTGCCCAGGCTGTTCACGCTATCGAAATTTCGAAACCATCTCTGTCTTGGACTTTAGTTTCGAAGGCTTCAGAGCTTTGTCAGACACTCGGGTTTCATCGACTTGGCAAAAACAACGATAATACAAGCGATACGCAGCAGAGGCAAACACTATTTTGGTGCATATACGTTCTTGACAAGAGTCTGTCGCTTCGCCTAGGACGAGCTTCGACTATTCCAGACTGGGAAGTAACGTTGCCTATCCCACTCACGGATCTTCAAGATTCCACTCACCTCTTGGCACTGGCGAGCCAATGGATCAAAACTGCCAGATGTCAGGGAAGAGTATATGAGATGCTTTATAGTCCTGACTCTATGACGCAGCCCGATCACGTGCGAAACTCCCGCGTACATGAGCTGGCAAATGACCTAAACGAGATTATGACAAAGTCAGCTGAAATCAATGTGAGTTTACCGCACTTAGCTCGCCATCTACACCACTGTAAAAGGCAAACACGGGGGCTTTAGTTAACCATTCATCTATAGACAAAGTGGATAGGCGAGGCAAGTAAGAAGATCGGGGACACATTTGCAAACTTCATTCCCGTCTCAGACGATATCCTTTGCCTCTCTCTCCTCACAATGGTGTATCGTGCAAGCCCATCTCCTCTGCAATCTTCAAATCCATTCATATCTGAATGTATAGAAGCTGCAAGAAGATGTCTCCGGCGGCACCAAGATTGCATGGCAATCATCGAGAATGTTCATTCAGTCCATTTTACAGTATACATGCACTGGTAAGTAAGCGTGTCGTGTCCCCCGAATTACACCTCGCAAGCGTTCTTGACCCTGTCTCAGTGCGGCTAACACGTCCAGGACATTGCTCTTCGCCCCTTTCATTCCCTTTATTGTCCTCTTTTGCAATGTCATTGAAACCCAAGACCAGATGGACCTAGACCGTCTGGGTAGCTTCATCTCATCTATGGAGTCGACTCCGGCAATCTCCGACCAAGCAACGAGGGTCGTTCATCTTTTCCGCGTCCTATTCAACGCGGCTCGCCGTTATGTTGAATTCCGTAACTCATCCCCATCAGCGGATCAAGGGCAGGCGAGAGAGAGACTTCACACATATATGTTCGAGTTGGGTCTGCCTGTACCCCCCGATAATGGAGGATTCCAGCCGCACGGGACAGTACAAGCCCAGGGCGAGGTAGCCGAACAAGGAACAGGGGATGCTCAAATGTCGGAGGGTGTAGATGGACAAAGAGCAACGGATTATAGAATATGGATGGGCAACACAACTCACCTTGAGGATTGGTTTAACAGCAACCAACAGATGATGGAGTTGATCAACGAGCCAAACTTCAACTTCCATCCTCCGGGTCAACCAGAGTGATGAGACCAGGGATCTACATAAAACATATAATATTAATATCACAACATCCTTAGACAACGGATATTGTGAAGAATTTTGTGAAATATCTTGGAGTCAACACTTGCACAATTCAGCACATAGATCGATTAGGTGTAGTCCGTTCAGGTGAAAGATCAATCTACCGTTCTCACATTGGCGGGGGGTTTTGATTTCTGGACTACGCCTAGTGAACTTTTCCACCTGATATCATCACTTCAATTTATAGCTGGATCTTCCGTCGCTCATCCGTCCTCTTAGAACGGCCTCACAATATCGACATGGAACAATTTTATCTAGCGTAGTATTTACCATCCAACCTAGAAACCTTCGAGAGAAGTCATCGAAGGAAGGGAGGGGGCTGCTTCAGACTGCTGCAACAGCCGTCGCCAATCATCCAGGCCTACCCTATAGCCCGTCCCGATTGACTGTTACCAGACGTCCCTCACCAACTAGCTTAGCCGTGCCTTGATCTAGGCAACATAGGTGGCGTTTTGGCGGAATGCTGACAAAAGCCGGCCTGGCCGCATCGGCATTTGCGGTCGCGAGGGGGTGCGACTATCAATATTTAGCTCAAGGATAGAAGCACCCTGGACCGCATGCCGGCCGGGGCCGCATGGCACGCAAACGCCGACGGCACCGAGTTCGATTGGGGTGGAGATCTCAGCACGTCACCGCACCTATCAATCTGGATGGTGTCTGTCCGGACCCGAGTACGACGCCCAGGCCGCAAGAATGCGCAGCAAATCAGGGCTGCTACCGTGTGTACGGGGCTTACGCTCTTTCCCGGGTCCTTTACTAGGTCCAAGTGGGACAGGATACCAACGCCGGGGCTTTTAGCATAATGGGGAACCCGATCAATGTCCTAGTAAGATTTGCTGGGCACTGCTCCACTGACTTCTGAATTGGGTTTCCATATAAACCCTCTCATGGAATATGTAAACCTCCTTTCTCCCTTAGTCACCTCTTGCGAATCATTCTTATTCTCTAAATTCATCCTCTTCCCTTCTTTCTAATCTTTTCAATCTTACTATTGCTCTACCCAATTCCCACCTGCTCGCCGCTGTGTTCTTCAACTGAGGACCAAATACAAATGTTTTGGAGACGGACCTTATCCGTTCAACATATCTTCCAACTGAACCAGCGTCACGACCATGCCGCCAGCCTCGGAGAAACCAGTGCACCCCTCCCCTCCATCGACGGCCTCCGGCTCAACAATGACTCCCCCCGAGCCGGATTCTAGGAACGATACGGAAGACGATGTTGAGGCCCGCATCAGCAGCGACATCCTCCAACTCGCCCGCCGCTATACCACCCAGAATGCCCATCCGGGCATTCTCTTCCCACAACCCTCGGATGGCTCGCTCGACCCCAAGAGCCCCGAGTTCAATGCAAGAAAGTGGGCAAAGGCGTTTTATGAAATCCGATGCAAGTCCAACGACGACCACGGTCTCCGGACTGCGGGTATTGCCTTTCAAAACATGAGCGTATACGGCTTCGGAACCGATACAGATTTCCAAAAAAGCGTTGGAAATATTTTCCTCGATGGCGTTGGCGTTTTGAAACAACTGCTCAACAAAAAGCAACAACGCATCGACATCCTGCATGGCCTGGAGGGTGTCGTGCACAAGGGAGAGATGCTCGCTGTCCTTGGTCCTCCTGGTTCGGGTTGTTCGACTTTTCTTCGCACCGTGGCTGGAGAGACACACGGCTTCCACGTCTCTGACAATGCCATCATCAACTACCAGGGCATTCGTCCCAAGCAGATGAACACGGCATTCCGCGGCGAATCGGTATACACTGCCGAGGTCGATGCTCACTTCCCTCACATGACTGTCGGCGATACACTCTACTTTGCGGCTCGTGCCCGTTGCCCTAGGACCATCCCAGAAGGCATCACCCGTAGACAATACGCCGAACATCTTCGCGATGTGACTATGGCCATGTTTGGCATTTCGCATACTATCAACACCCGCGTCGGTGACGACTTTGTCCGTGGCGTAAGTGGTGGCGAGCGAAAGCGAGTTACCATCGCCGAAGCAGCCTTGAGCTACTCTCCCTTGCAGTGCTGGGATAATAGTACCCGTGGCCTCGACAGCGCCAACGCTCTCGAGTTTTGCCGAACGTTGCGAACCCAGGCTGATGTTCTCGGTACGACTGCCTGCGTGGCTATCTACCAGGCGTCGCAAGATGCTTATGATGTACGTTTCACAACCCGTCTCACAAGCTGTATTCGCAATACTAATATAGGCCTAGGTTTTTGATAAAGTTATTGTGTTATTCGAGGGCCGACAGATCTTCTTTGGCAAGACCGGCGAAGCCAGGGCTTATTTCGAGGGTCTGGGATTTGTCTGTCCTGAACAACAGACGACCGCCGACTTTCTGACCTCAATGACAAGCCACTCGGAGCGCATCATTCTTCCGGGCATGGAAGGGAAGACACCCCGAAGCCCCGATGAGTTCGCTCAAGCGTGGAAGGACAGCCAGCACCGTATCCGCTTGAATGCTGAGATTGGTGGCTACCTGGAGCGGCATCCGTTCGACAGTGAGCACTACCAGCACTTCCTCACCTCTCGCCGCAACGAGCAGTCCACCTCTCAGCGTGCCAATTCGCCATTTACGCTCTCCTACTGGAACCAGGTCATCCTCACACTTTGGCGCAACTTTGTGCTTCTCAAAGGCGACCCTAGCATGACTCTCACCATGCTTGTGACCAATCTCTTCACGTCACTTATTATCAGCAGCATCTTCTACAACCTTCCTTCAAACACTACCAGTATTTCCAAGCGTGGCACTCTTCTCTTCTTCATTGTACTTACGAATGCTTTCTCAAGCATTCTTGAGATCATGACACTATATGCGAAGCGATCAATCGTTGAGAAGCATTCCCGATATGCGTTCTATCACCCAAGCGCCGAAGCATTGTCTGCCATGGTTGTGGACCTACCCTACAAAATTATCAACTCAATCATCACGAATACTGTCTTGTACTTCATGTGCAACCTTCGCCGCGAGGCTGGCGCCTTCTTCTTCTTCCTCCTTATTATCTTCGTAATGACGATAACCATGTCCATGATGTTCCGGCTGATGGGCTCAGTTACCAAGACGATCGCCCAGGCTCTAGCCCCTTCAGCAGTTATCCTACTCGTCATCTGTTTGTACACTGGCTTTGCCATCAAAATCCAATATATGCAGAATTGGCTGGGATGGCTTCGATGGATCAACCCTGTCTTCTACGGGTTTGAAAGCGTTGTCCTTAACGAATTTGCTGGACGAAGTTTCGAGTGTTCCCAATACGTTCCGTCGGGAGATGGCTACAACGACATCTTGCCAACACAGAAGGTGTGTATGATACAAGGTGCACTAGCTGGTCAGTCCTTGATCGACGGAGAGAGCTATGTTCGAACCTCATATGGCTATCTCACTTCGCACAAGTGGAGGAATCTGGGAATCATGATTATATTCCTTGTATTCTTTATGGCCTTGCATCTCATCACCACTGAATACGTTGCTGGCGAACGATCTAAGGGCGAAGTCTTGGTGTTCACCCGAAAAGCTCTCAAGAACAAGCCCAAGTCCCACTCCGACATCGAGGCTCCCTCCAACAGTCACCGACAGCCGCCCACCAGCGGAGATTCCGATAACTCAGCAGATATGGAGAAGCAGACATCTATCTTCCACTGGAAGAATGTGGTCTATACTGTCCCGATCAAGGATGAGGAGCGTAGAATTCTGGACCATGTTGATGGATGGGTCAAGCCTGGTACCCTCACTGCTCTCATGGTATGTTTGAACTCTTTTACATCTGCGGCCCACTCGTCAGGGATATCTATACTTACTTCTCTAATAGGGTGTTTCTGGAGCCGGGAAAACCACGCTTCTTGATGTTTTAGCCAGTCGTGTCACTATGGGCGTCATATCCGGCGAGATGCTTGTCAACGGAATGCCTCGGGGCGACTCATTCCAGCGCAAGACTGGATATGTAACCCAGCAAGATCTGCACTTGCATACCTCAACGGTCCGAGAGGCGCTGACCTTTAGTGCTTTGCTCCGTCAGCCCAACACCTATACTGAACAGGAAAAGATTGACTATGTCGACAAGGTCATCGTCATGCTTAGCATGGAAGAATATTCCGATGCCATCATTGGTATTCCGGGCGAGGGCCTTAACGTTGAACAACGCAAGCGTTTGACTATCGGTGTTGAGCTTGCAGCTCGTCCGCAACTACTTCTCTTCCTTGATGAGCCCACCTCTGGCCTTGACAGTCAAACCTCATGGTCCATCTGTAACTTGATGGAAAAACTCACTGCTAGTGGTCAGGCCATTCTCTGCACCATCCATCAGCCATCTGCTATGCTCTTCCAGCGATTCGACAGGCTCCTCCTTCTCGCTAAGGGAGGACGGACGGTGTACTTTGGCGAGATCGGAAAGAACTCGACTATCTTGACTGATTACTTTGTTCGAAATGGTGGTCCAGCTCTGAAGCCCGGAAGCAACCCGGCTGAGTACATGTTGGAGGTCATTGGCGCTGCCCCCGGCGCACACACTGATATCGACTGGCCTGATATCTGGCGTAAGAGCCCTGAGTACAAAGGTGTCCAGCAGGAGCTCGCCAGATTAGAATCCGGAAGCGCAGTTGCCGCACAGCCATCACAGTTAGAGGATGCCTCCAAGTTGACTGAGTTTGCTGCCCCCTTCAGCACTCAGTTCAGGGAAGTGTTCTGGCGCGTTTTCCAGCAATACTGGCGCAGTCCCATCTACATTTACTCCAAGGCTTTCTTGTCCTGCGGTTCCGTGAGTGCATGGTATTTGAATCTTAAATAAAGTCTGACACTAATATCTTCCAGGCTCTATTCATCGGCTTGTCGTTTCTCAACATGAAGAACACTCAGGGTGGTCTTCAGAACCAAATGTTCGGCGTTTTCATCTTCCTCACTATTTTCAGTCAGGTCGTTGATCAGATCATGCCCGTCTTTGTCTCGCAACGGACCATGTACGAGGCCCGAGAGCGTCCTGCTAAGGCCTACTCTTGGAAAGCTTTTATGGGAGCCAATCTGCTTGTTGAGCTTTTGTGGAACTCTGTAAGTACCGTTAACCCAAGGTGTTGATACCTGTGTGAAGATTGAATTAACAAGAGAGCAGGTTATGGGAATCTTGAGCTTCATCCTTTGGTTTTATCCAATTGGACTGTATAGAAATGCTGAGCCCACGGATGCGGTGCACTCTCGCGGTGTTCTTGTCTTCCTCTTTGTTTGGGTGTTCTTCCTTTTCGCCAGCTCATTTGCGCACATGGTAATTGCTGGGCTGGAAAGTGCCGATGTCGCAGGTGGCCTTGTTGGCCTCATGACCATCCTAATGTTTTCATTTTGCGGGTGAGTCCATAAACATAGCCGCTCTCATCTTCGCTTTACAGTCGCTGACATATCTCACAGTATCCTCGCCGGTCCCAAGGCGCTCCCTGGTTTCTGGATCTTCATGTACCGCGTCAACCCTTTCACTTACTTCGTGGAAGGATTTCTTGGTGCTGCGCTGGCCAATGCAGCAGCGTTTTGTTCTTCAAACGAATTGGTCAAATTCGACGCTCCTGAAGGCCAGACTTGTGGAGAATACATGGCGACGTTCATCGACAACGCGCAGAGCGGCACACTTGTTGAACCCAACGCCACCAGTTGCCAATTTTGCTCTCTCTCTAACACAAATACCTTCCTCCGGGCCATCAACGTCAACTTTGACAACCGATGGCGCAACTTCGGCCTCATGTGGGTCTTCATTGCCTTCAATTTGGTAGCGGCCATGTTTCTATATTGGTTAGCCCGGGTACCAAAGAACCGAAAGGTTAAGAAAGACTAGTTCGTCTTTAAAAAAAAAAATGAACAGGATGGCGCGTCGAACAGATAAACCCCAGTCGGCTTTCACTCTTTCACCATTCGTCATCTCCAACTAGACTACTGGCTCATCAGCATACTAAACAATAGATTTTCTTTTCTCATTTTCTTTTCCACACACCCCTTTATAGATTGCGTTAATAATATACAAATGCAATAGTTAGTAACAGAGGTTACTCTAATTCTTGTCTCCTTAGGCTTGCTGTGATAGTTCGGTGCATGACGCTGTGAAGAATCCAGGCGAACTTGAAACCCATGCCTACTGAGGAAGAAAACCCTTGATGAGCTCTCAGTCGACCAAGAACCGGACGCACGGACCAACGAGAGCGGATCACTAAAGATCACCGTAGGAGTCTAGTAATCGGGTGTAAAAGCGTATAATGCGACCACTTACATAGGCCTATAAGCTTAAGTGATCGCCTTACTGAACCGTGCCTCCACACAACTAATGGAAGAGCCGGCGCGCTCTCTGGCGCGCTCTCTGGCGCGCGCTGATCTCGGCCACTGGTGGCACTCTTACGCTAAGCTCCAGCGAGGGGTCCTCATAAATGTACCTGCACAGCCAGGATGATGCTCGTAGAAGAGAGCGTCTCACCCCTGAGTGTGCGGCCCTGACGTGGTGGCCGCACCTCGAGAAGGCCAGCAACGACGACCAATGTAAGGTAACACGCTGGCCAATACGCTGGCTCAAGTCGAATCACCATGAGACGAAGAATTTGGTAGTAAAGCTTGCTCGGCCAGAAGGACGGTGGATTGCTCCTCGGCCACGGTCACAGGTAACGCCGCCGCTTCCCGCGCAACGCCGACTCTTCAGTGCGCTGCCGTTCCCTCATTCCATGCCTCTTTCCTCTCGCGCACCATCTGCCTCGGACGGAATTCGCGCTCCTTCACATTTCGGAGCTTCTCCCTTTGCGCCGCCGCGTTTTCGCTTCCCGGGTCCCGGTCAAATCGCCGTCTACGCGCTGCCATGTCTGATGGCGACAACCCTTACGTCGGGGCGAGTACCCCAGGAGAGGATTCAACCCAATTGAACAGGGCAGCCCCCACGTCACTTCTGCGGCGAGCTGTTAGTCTTGCCCATTGATCCCGAATATCGTCTCCATCGCTTACGCGTGCCCAGTGTGATGGCTGTCGTGCATCCGGTGAGTCATCAAACTGCTCGCATACCTATAGGGGTTAGGTTTTGCCTTTGATCTCGCTTCCCAAAAGCAGCTCAAACGGGAAGAAACTTTCGCTCTCACCCATCAGGGTGACTTGGAAGAGAAACCTTGCGCACCTACCTACCTAGCAAGGTAATGAGCACTTATTTAATACTTGACATTTTCCCGTTTGCAGAGGATCTACTCTTGCCAACTCTTTCTCTTTCTTCGTCAACATCTCACTTTAGTATCACCCACAACTGCCCCATTATGGCTGGTGATCGTCGACGCGAGAATGCGTCAGAAGAATCTTACAACCCACCGCGGTCTGAAACCTACGACCTTGATCTTGCTGTAAACATGCAGCTTCTCAAAATCCTTGAGCCTGTCACATCAGACACCCTCGAGGACGCTTCTGATGTCATTTCGAGTGGTGCCGACGCCGCGCTGAAGCGGGCGCTTTCTGTTGACGCTGTTGTCTCTACATCATCATCCTTTGCACACAGAAATACGGCTGCTCAGCACGAAAAGCCCGGAGATTTCCGAAAGATTGGCGCCGGTGCATGTGGTGTTATCTACGCTCCATATGGCCATTCAGTAGCCATCAAGCTCTCCAGGGCTAATAACACGGAGGAGCTACGGAATGACTACTTCATGCACATGCGCATTATCGACACATTCCAGACTTGTGGCATTACTCGAATCAAGATCCCAAAATGTTACGGATTCGTTTCAAAGGATGATCAAAAGTTCTGGGATAACAACCCGGGCCTTAGCGAGGCATCCAAGCAAGTTTGTCATCTTCCGACCTATGCATTATTGACAGAACGCATTCTCCCACTCCCAGAACCAACCCGAACTCTCCTCATCGATAAGTTCTGCGCTGATCGACTCAAGTCAAGGGCATTCAAAGATGCCTCCAATAACGACTGTGTGGTGCGGGTGTACCTGGGGTCTCTCAAGGGCAAGAGTGGTGGCATGTTCTTCTCTCTGAGAAACCTGAAACTGCATCTCAATCAAATGATTGAGTTAAAAATCGATTTGACAAGTATGGCCTCTGATATGGCTACTGCTCTTGCTGCTATGCACTGGGTTGCCAAGACCGATGCCAGGGACATTGAGTTTATACTGGCCAGCTCTACGGAAAATCTCCCGCAGATAACTACATCCGAGGTCACTACTCTACCACTGAACACTTCTATACATCCACAAAAGTTCAACCTTGAGGACTTTCATCATCGAAAAACTACACTATGGTTGTTAGATTTCAATCAAGTTCGTCAAATCACTATGGACGAGACTGGTATTGCAATGGCTATAGAGGCATTCAACATTAACGACCCATACTACCCAAAGCCTCTTCAGCAACACCCCATTGCCCAGGAGCTCTGGAACACTTTTGCTCGACGCTATCTCAGGATGTCTTTAGATATTCTGAGAGGGGAAACCGATGATATACAAAAACTGCCAGGTTTATTTCTCAATGGGGTGGTGGAATTCCAGCAGAAGAAGCTGGAATGTGTGGCCAGAGCTGAAGGATAAGATTATTTGTGTTCTACAGATCAGCGGCGCTTTGCCAGCTTGTTCTCTCAAGACTATTCTTAATTCAGAACTTGAATGATGAAGGGTATTAATTGACTTGGATCGGTCTTGCTAATTGAATCAACTCTCTGAATATTATTCTCGGATATAGTGAGCTTAATGCAGCCAATGAACCAAACAATGCTGAGGATGATGCAAGTATTCCAAATCTTGCCTCCTTTTTGAGTCGCTGTGATGGTTGGTTCGAAAATTCCGGGCGAACTTGAAAACAGCGAGCGTGTGCTTTGTCAGCCCACCCCAAGTATGATATTCAGGGTAGGTGCTGCAGCTGTGACCTGGAGTGGCAGCGAAGCCAGAAGCAATAATGGGTATTGCAGCTAAAAATATGTCGTGGATGATTCAGTTACTTATTAAATTGTGTAAATTCCATTGTTGATGTACATTTCTATACTTATTGGCTTTGAAAGGCCCCTCTATTCCCTAGTTGTGATCCAAAATGAAATATGCTACTATCCATGTAAAAAGAGCTTTATTCAAGCCCATGTCGTTCATCATTATTTCTCAAGGGCAGGCCATTTTTGACGTATCTATTTGCTTGAGTCCCATCCGGGCTGGGCCCATTCATTCATCATGATCGATCATCCTGACCTAGTAGTTGTAATTTCAACCCAAACACCTCGCAACGCAAAAGTATTGGCTAAACAGAAAAATCAATAAAAAGGTCTGCGCATATGTATGGCTGAGTAAGAACGGGAAAAGAGTTGGGAGGTGCCTGGAAAATGAATCCATTTATTCATTCCCATCAGGCTCGCGTTGTGCTGGCTGAGAGTCCTGGGGCGGATAGTCCTGGGGCGGATAGTAGAAATATGACAACATGGCGGATCCTTCAAAATTAGAATGTTCAGGTAGATCCCCTGGGAAGAAAGACCCGTCCCATTCGGAGTAATGGCCCTCCAGTATAGCGGATGGCGATTCTTGGACCGGGTATTGTGTCGGATCCTGGACTGGATAAGGCGTCTCATACTGATTTAAATACTGGACCGAGTCCCAGTCATATTCGTTGTATTCTGGGATTAAGGATGGGGGCACCGTATCTGTTGGAGGTGCAGGGATTGTGGGTATGGATGCTGTGGCCGTCGCAGGTGGTGAGGCGTCTTGGTGACCGAGCGGGGTACCGGAAGTCGCTGTGAAGAAGGTCGGTACAAAAGCGGAAAAGTCATTGATGATGGCCTCGGCGAATTGAGCGGCATCGGGTGGGAGCTGACGCGATGCAATAGATTCAAGATACCGGGGCTTTGCAGTTTGCATCAGGTCTTCGAACTCGGATGCCGCGAGGTAGGGTGAGCTGGGCCGGTCATGGTTGGGGAACAGGATATCCCACAGGTTGAACCAGCCTTCGACTGAGGAGCGGGAGCGCGCTCTATGCGAGCTCCTGATGCGCTGCAGCTGCTCCGCCGTGACACCGGGCACCTCAACCGGGTTCAGGGCACAGGTGCGCTCTAGTATGTGTGTTTCACGCCGGCGGTGCAAGTTGGGGTCGTCGGGTTCGCTAAAAATGTGTTTGCAGGTAGGACAGTGTACAGGCTGCTGCGGGTGCCGCTGGACATGCTGCTTCACATCGGCGACACTGCGAGGATAATACGTCGTTAAGCAGCTCAAGTGGTTGAATGGATCATGCTTGTAAAACGGGCAAGCGAGTCGCTGCTTTGCTGGCGAGCCCGCCTTGGACTTTTTGGTGCGCTCCTTCTTGGGGGGATCTTCCCTTGGTCGTTTCCTGCTATGACCGCTACGGCCTTTTCCTTTAGTGCTGGCGATAGACGATCCAGGGGGCAAGCCGCCCTCGCTCAGCGGATGGGTACGGACGCCTTGGCTGCCGCTGTCTCGGCCGGCCCCGCGTCCGCTCACAGTCCGGAGGAATTGGGCCCACTTGAGAAATGATCCCTCCTCAAAGGCGTCGGAGATGATGCCGCAATTGACGATGCTGGGTATAGGTCGATTTGTCAAAGGGCATCTGGAAGCATTGGGGTAGCTCTGAACCATGGGGTCGCATCGGGGAGGTGGGCGGAGCCGAATCGCTAGCGCAGTCAGGGGAGCTCCCAGAAGCTTTCCAGGGCCGTTAGTTGACGACGGGCGCTATTGTTCACGTCAGTCCCACTACGGGTTGTCCCACTATGGGCAAAGGGAGATGGATGGAGGGGCAATGGCGGGACGGCGTACCAGAAAACGAACAAGGTTCCTGGCCTTTGACGGAGACGGAGACTTCAAAGCGTCATTGCGTTGCGATGCTCCGGAGCAGTGGCTCATAGTTTCGGTTTCGGTAGGACACGGCCACGCGAAGTCATGCATGTTAGTGGTCACCGCGCCCGATCCGAGTCCCGTGGCTGCACAGCTGAAAGTCGGTGGTGCGAGGTGATGGCGGCGGCTGTTGAAGCAGCTAGCCAGGCGCGCGGAACGAAGAAAACAAAGAAACCAAATAAGAGGGAGTCGGGAGCACGCGGCGGGCAGAGCAAAAAGGGCCACGGCCCGACGATTGCAAGCCTTGGGGGTTGGTGTATTGGGGAGCCAATTTCGAAGTTGTCGTGAGGAGGGAGACTGTCAGCACGCCCGTCACCAAAACATAGGTCCGTTGGCTGGTGGCGTGGCGGGGTGAGTGCGATGCGGCTCAACACCAGGAGCTGCTGCTCCATTCCAGGGGGGACGGTCCAGCTGCAGCTTCACGCCGCGGCGGACTGTTCGCCGCAGGGATGGTTCGCCTTACGGCCCACCTAGCTCGGCGGAGCCAATGCCGCCTTGGCAAGCGAAGAGATGAGCCCCCGAGGCAGTTCAGTGCTCCGTCGACATCCGTACAGTTTCTGGATTCTCTGTATCGTGCCTGGCACCGCCGCGTACAAATTGCTTCAGTTGCCAGCGGAGGCGGAGGCGGAGTAGGAAAGCCTTGTACGGTTCCCCCACACTGTCGTGCGCAATTGCGTGCGACATGCTGGCTCCAGCTGGCTCGCGCTGCTCATGCTTGCGTTGGCCCCCTACGTGCGGGGGCCTGTGAACTGCTCCTAGAGTGACCACGCATGTGCGTAGAAGATGGGCTCCCAGCCGACACGAGACGCGACAATATCCACGTCCGTGTCGAAGTCGAGTGCGCAACTGCGTGGAAGCTCACAAAAGTGACATAAGAGCTTGGTGTATAATAACAAGATATCCTGCTCGTCTAAGATTTTGGATAGTAAAGCAACCTTGAGCATTTATTTTATTGCAAACTCTCGCTCTCCGACTCCTTAGTCTACCGTCGGCGACAATGAGCCACAGCCCAGCTCCAAGCGCCACAAGTGGCAGCGAGTGAGCACCTCAGCCCCTTCGCGCTGTACCTAGTCACTAACTATCGGCCCCCCGTCTACAGCTTCTCGTCGACCTTTTACAATGATCGCATAGATACTTGGCTTCAAGATCCATGCCCACCTATACATGAAAAGCTACTGAAGCTACCACCGTCGCGCCCTCGAAGCGCCTCGAAGAAACCGAAATTGAAAGCTGCGAAAACAATGGCCGAGTTCGATAACAAGTTTACTGCCAGCGCATCCAACAAGGCGAACAAGGCGAACAAGGCATAGGTCGCCATGTGGGACAGACGGTGGCTTAGCCCCTTCCGGGATAGTGGCTGAGCTGTACATTATTGCTTAGGGGTGGAACAAGGCGCACTGGACATTATTCATACAAAGTACTTTGTACAGGGAAAATGCATTGGTTGATTTGATTGGCTTCATTACATAGTAGATACCTCACTCCGTACTCAGAGACATACAGAAGAATATCACGGAATTGTACTCCGTCTCATGGTGCTGTCATCATTCTATCTCGAAAGTCAATGTCTCGCATGGCACCTAGGTCTTCCCTCGGCATCGTTCGGTATTGCGAGCGCATTTTTCGTGTTCTTTCGTCATTGGAGGCTTCGCGTTCATGAAGCACGCATCTGCGTATTACCGGGACAGAGGTCTCACCTCGGTTATGGCTTCAGGCAGCGCTGGGCCCACTTGCGTAGCCACTCATGTTCTGTATTTCTACTACGCAAATGCGTAGACTTATGCTGACCCATTATTGGCCGCTAACTCCGTCCCGTCGTCAGGGTGTGAACGCCCGCGTCATGGTCGTTCACAAGGCCCAAATCCACCAATTGCCTGCGACCGCTCCTGCCAGACGATTCTTCTGAGTGAAGGGGTCGTTTCGTATTCGAGGCTGCGGAGTCCAAGGGGTCTCGAATTGCTTGGCTTCCAGTAATTGGCGCTTGCTGCACTAATTCTCTTCCCACAGTGCAAGCCAAATTCCAAAAGTGCACTTTCAACACCAGTGCGGCCATCCTAACCCCAGCGGCTGCCACGCAACGCTGATCAGGCTGAGCCCTCTGTGTCATTTTCCAGCTCTCAATTCCCAATCTCTCAAAGCCTTGTCAAGTTCTACCTACCATTCTATTTGTTTATTTTATTGCTTTCATCGTGTCCCACGATATCCGGCAGACACCGTAGCTGTCACGGACGTGCCCACCATGCAGTCGTTTGCTGGAGCTGCAATGCCGGGAGATGGCATTCACGAGACCTACAAAGACCCGTTCATTGACAATACATTAAATCTCTCTTTACGACCGAGTCATACTAATGATCCCGAAAGCTCTTACAACTCTGCTTGTTCTGTATTATCAAACCAAACAGATGCGGGTCACTTCTTCATGGAACCCCAAAGTCTTAATAGACTGGGCATTGATGATCTCGACCAGGTTATTCCAGGATCATCCAGCTACATTCATGGCGATGTAGAGGGACAGGGTTCAGAAAACATCATTGGATCAAGATCCTCGCTCTCGGAATCATCTGGAGGTCAGATACATCATCTATATTCCGGTGACAATACTTGTTGGCACCATGCATGCGCTTTTTCCGTTCAAAATATACTAATATTAGTTTAAAGGGATAGGGAAACGTCGTCGCGATAACGATCTCGTCGGAATCCACCATCCATTGCTGAAAAACGAGGCATCCATGGGGTGGATAACTTCGAATCAGGAGTCGCCTGTACTAGACTGTTCCAATCAGTGGTTTCAATTTGAGCCCCAGGGCCAGATATTTGCTCAGTATCCGAAGGATTCGGGTTTGAGGGAAATCGACGGGTTAGTAAACCGAAGGTTTACCTATCCTACTCCTAAAGCCAGCCCCAAACAAGCTTCTGCAGTGCGGGCACCGGCACAGCATCCTCAAGCATTCAAACTAGAAGCAGAGACTCCGAGGCCTATAAAGCGAACTCGAAAGACATCCCTTCTGAGGAGTGATTCGAACATAAGCATGTCACAGTCTCTCGAACTAAATCCGCTCCCTGAACATTACAACGAGCCAGCAACACCCAAGTTTCTAGCTTGTCCTTTCTACAAGAGAGATCGCCATAAATATCATGACTGCTTGAAGTATGAACTTCGACGGGTAAAGGATGTCAAGCAGCATATCTACAGAAAACATATGAGCCTTGAATTCCATTGCCCTCGCTGCTCCCAACAATTTGCAACAGCAAAGTCGAGGGATTGTCATAGGCGTGAGCCGCAGTGCAAAAGAGAGCCTGGCATTCAATTCGACGGCATTTCTGAAGAGCAGAAACGGAATCTTAATAAAAATGCTAGTCGAGGACAGTCCCCAGAGGATCAGTGGTTCGGCGCCTGGGACATAGTCTTTCCAGGTCAATCTCGGCCCCAGTTCTGCTATCTGGGCAACTATATCCAGGAGATTGTTTCGCAGCTTCGGGAATTTTGGAACCGGAAAGGGGCTGAGATTGTTCCCTATGAATTGAGGGATGCGCACATCAATACCGACAATCAGGGACTCCTTGACGACATGATGGGGACATTCTTCAGCCGATTCGAATCTGAAATGACAAATCCTTCTATTGAGGCGCGCGATATAACGCCGCTGGCAGTTTTGCATACAGCACAACAACGCGTCGAACCAGCAGACACAAAAGCAGAACAAGTCAGTGATGAGGGTGCTCCAACGGTAACGGAACTTGATTGGGGGAAAGATTGGCAAAAGGTCGATCTCCTACTGGCAGAAAACGAGAACTCGGTCGAATATTCGGAGGGACTACCCGGCGATTCAGTATTGTACCTTGATTGCGACTCTGCACCTGGAAGCTCGATATAGTGACAGCAGTCAAGATTGCCGAAGTCCAAAATTAGAACATGAGAATCATCGTGCAGTCTATGATTCTTTAGAGTTAATAATAAGTACTGTTTTTTAAGCACTCTTGCTTACCTGTGTCAAATTTATCATTAATTTCTTGCATATCGTCTCACTATTATAGCAATTAGTTCAGTTTAGCTTGTTTATAGTTGAATGAATGCAAATGTTGAGGATAATTTGCCAGCCTGGGCATTCAGTCAAACAATCCCCCATACACAACTAGCGACAAGATAAATGTAATTAGACGGAACTCATAGTCGTGAACGATGAGCTTTGTAACATCCCTCGGCTTTTGTCATGTGACAGCCGAATAGCTGGAAACTATCCAGCATTCATGTATCGTGGAAGTTGTTGTGTTTTTGGTCGATGGTTGAGGTTGATAGGCGGTGATTGCTGTGATGTGAGTCTGGCCTCGTGACTAAGGAGACGCTAGGATATATCGTTTCTTTTATGTTAAAACACAAGTGTTAATTACCGGCAATAATGTGACGGCCAGTAGGCAGTGTGTTTGGTGGATTTAGCGGGGGAACAGATAGGTGAGCCGTATTAGTTACTGAATATATAATCGCATACAGCTATCATTGGGACTGTCAATTGCATGTTTGGTTATTGTGTGGTTGTGCTCCAAATATCCAGATTCTACAAGTTACCAGAGACCACCACCTTACAGCTGCCTTGCGTCGGTGGGTGTAGTTGTTGTGGTCTAGTATACTTTCAGGCTAATGTCAACATCAGCTTATCGTAAGCAAGATTGAGTGAGAAAGGCCTAAGTGTCAAGTAAGTATGTGGTAGCCCTATTGCCCAGAACACTATCTCTCCTACTATTAGTACGGCGTTATTTATGTTGCAACTGTTTTTTTCAGCATATTGCTGATGAGCAACGATCATATCTTAGCATCCTAGGGGATACCTATGTTGTACAACACTAATCGTCAAGTCTAAGCCCTGTGGGCTTGAGAGGGTCTTCACTACAAACCATCATCCTTCTTTACAACCTTCAGTCAAAGTGGCCCCGATACGCATCAATCGCATCAATCTAGCTACTATTATCAAGTGAGGATTTTGACAATTTCTTTTACCCGAATATTCTGATTTTGAATGTAGTGACGGAGCTTAGAGCAATAACTTTGTGAAAAAAGAGCCAAGCACGAGAGGATGCGTGTTGCGAACAGAAAGACCCATAGATGACACATGCCAGTTGCGGGCACGTGCACATATGAGTCATTGACCGACTCAAGTACCACATGTCATTTCAAACCCCACTCGTTCAACAAACATATTACCAAATCCTCAGCTTTGTTCGATTATCTTCTTGTGAGTGAAGCAAGAGCTTCCCTCTTCTTATTATGGTTACACTTATCGAACTTCCTGGCGAGATCATCCAACAAATATGCCGGGTCCTATGTCTTCATTGCCGCAATCTTACATGGCAATCACCATCCCTGTGGCTTTATCAACACCCAAGCATCATCGCCCTTTCCCACTTGTCCCAGACTTGTACAACTCTACAAGGACATGCATTATCTGTCCTATATCACCGTCCGGTTCATCCACATGCTGGGTTTCTCAAGCTTCTTTGGGTATTGGCTCAGCATCGGGAACTAGCCGAGCACGTCCAGGAGTTCAGACTCGACAAATACTGTGGCTTCGTGCATCCCAAACCCTACGACGATACTTTATTTGATGACGAGAGTCAATGGTCCATGCATTCCGAGTATACAGACTTCTTTTATGGCAGAAAGTTGTCCATAGAAGAGGCCAACCTGATGGCTGACCTCATGATGGAGAAGTTTGGAATAACAATCGGGGAGTCAATCGAGACTCACCGAAGATTGTGGACAATAGATCAATCTGGCTTGGCAGAAGACTCGACAGAGATGATCTCTCTTAAACCTGAAGTTGCATTATCTCGGCTGTTTATAACGCTACTTCCAAACCTTGTGCGCCTCGAAGTCGAAGCTGATCATGTTTGGGACGTCCCTTTCTTGCAACCAGGGTCACTGTTATGCCTCACTGAGATCTGTGTTGGAAGAAATCCCAGTCATGCATCAATCCACATTGACATTTTCAAAACAATCCTAGCCGCAGCACCGGCTTTAAAGAAAGTTCTCGCCTATGAAGTCTACGGAGCCTCAAACGTCATCCAGCATGATAATCTCCTCGAACTGATGCTCGAATCCAGCACACTGGAAGTTGAATCTATCAAAGCAATCATGAAGGGCTGCAAGAAACTCAAACTCTTTTCATACGGGATGAGCTGCGAGCAGGCGGAGGGGCGCCCTCCCCAGATATGCAAGGCTCTTCTTCACAGAGCAAATACACTCCAAAGCCTGAGGATCGGACACACATTCGGAACAGACCTGAATGATAGCATTCAAGAGATGCAAGTTTTGGAAGCAATAGAGCTTGACATGTATTCTGGCTATGCCCCCGCGAGAGGTTTGTCGACAACGCGTCAAACGCTATTCACCGAGTTCCTGCCGCGTTCCGTCCAGTCTTTTGAACTGAATGCGTGGGATAAACACTTCTCGCAAGGTATTTTACACCTAGTAGAGGTAGCCCCGAGCCAGTTCCCTAAATTGAAGAGATTAAACTTGTATCCACAAGCATGTATCGAGGATCAGAAGGCTATCCAAAAGGCATGTAAGGATGTCGGAATCTCGCTCCGTTGGCGGTTCTAGATGAAACATATATAGCAGTAGGTAGAAAGCTCAGTCCAAGGCTACGCAACCCAAAATTAACATGACTATACAATTGTATCTCACGAACAATCACCCTCGGCCAGCGCACGAAGAACTGGTGTCTGTACGCCTGTAATTGATATCAATCTTGAGGATTCCAATGAGGATTCAAGAAGCAAGCCGAGCTGATCTAATCATCGCCTCCAACAAGGCCCTTAAAACCCTCTACTACAAAATTAGACTCCTTACACACTAAGGCTGTCAAAAATTACTGTTGGAAAATAACAATGGCTCTATCTTAGCATGCTACACATTCTTTCACTAAGCAAGCAGATCTCTTGGATTTATCACACACATAGTTAGCAGTAGATCTCTCTTCGATAATAAGAGAAGGATCCGTGTTGTTCATAATGATTGAGCAAATACAATCAAACTAAAGGACATTTATACTGTAACTCCGGCCGACAGTCGGCTGGCAATCTAACGCTCTCACTTCTCTCAGCTTCAGTTGGTTATATATATGATTTGTAAAATCTCACCTTAACTGAGTCAAATATCACCGTGCAAGCGTTCTAGGTTTGTGTAATTGTGAGGATATGCGGCAAGTCTTCTCCATCGTTTGCTAAGAAGAGCACTGCTACCTCCTTGTAAAAAGGACTTGTCGCATGTCATCACCATTGCGCAGGCCTATGACGCTTGCACACTGCTATTTGACTCAGTTAGGGTGACTTGAATTCTGCTGATCTCCCTGGCGTAGTTGATTGCGACGGCGGTGTGTTTGCGATTATAGTCCTCGGTGACGGACATCCCGGGCTAATGCGATGGCCTCTGGACAGGGTTTCATACAGCCCCTCCAGCAGTTCCATGTATTTCGTGTTCTCTTGTTTCCCATCCCGGTGCTGCCGCAAAACAGCGAGCAGTCTGCCAACCATTTTATCCAAAACCGTCACTTTCAAGACGGCTAATTCCTCCTTGTTTCTGTCAAATATTTTGCTCCAAACAGTATGGCACTCTAGCCAATCCAAGATGACACCCTTTCCGTCTTTCGACCAGTAGTCTCGGAGCAGACGGATGAATGACTCAATACTAGAAGAAAAATAGGGCATGGGTGGCCTCTCCGTTGCAAGAAAGACCGTGTTCCACACCGCATTCCATTGCACTTCCTTCGACTGCAATGAATAAAAGGGTTGGGAAAGCTGTCTTATCTGATAATCTGTTACGCCCTCCATTTCCGGTGTTGTCCTTAGTTTGCAGGACCTATCTACAATATGTTTGTCGCAAGCCCCAGTCGTACTAAAGATCCGGCGACAGATGGGACAGTAGTCCGGCAGACGATGTGCCACCGAAAGATGTTGAACGAGGTTCTCCATGTCCGAGAAGCCACCTTCCCTCAGACATTGAGGGTATTTATGCGGCATTTGAAGTTGAAAAGGGCACGCGAAGAGAGATGTCTTGACCGTCGGGGTCGCAACAATAAGAGTCTCCAAATCCTCTGGATCCGTGATGCATTCGACCTCTGAATACTCTTCAAAGGACTCTTTTTTGACCCTCTTTCTTGTTGGACGTGATAGCGTCCTTTTGCGATTCAGTATCTTGCCACTGAGCTTGGCATTTACCCATTGCGAGAAGCGAAGAAGACCATGCTCCGTCAAATTATCTGTTAGTTTCACCGTTGAATAGCGTCTTCCCAAACCTGGGGTTTCCTCCAATGAGCTTGAATATTCTAAGAGCTCCGTTTCTGATCCTGAGCCGCTGGATGAATCTGTCTCATAGATCATCGACCTTTTAGAGCATCCCTTATGCTCTTGCTGTTCAGAATCAGATAGTGTTTCTGATCTGCATTCATGTAGCATTTTTCGATCTCCAGCCTGGACGCCGCGGATTGAACTGAATGGCCTCATAGTACCAAGGAAAGTAGATGACTCCTCGGATATCATAGATTCAGTAACACTGCCAGATCTGAGTTCGTTTCGCCCTTTTTGATTTCCAGATTGAACGCCATGAAGTGAACTAAGCTGGTTCATGGTGCCAAGCATTGTAGATGGCTTCCAAGATGCCACGGGCCAAGCATAATTGCTAGATCCGACGCCTCTTTGAAGCATGCATCTTTCAGGCTTTATCCAGTAATTCAGATCGATCTGCTGCACCGTTGAGACAGATTCATTGTCCAGAGAAATTCCAACCACGGCCTCTTTCGTGTTTGGACCCGTTTCCATTAATTCCTGTTGACCATATGATGTCCTCATTACTGGCAGAAGCTGCGTGGCAATGGTATTAGAAACCCTTTCGCTCACATCCCTGCTTATGCAAAGTTTTCTTGAGGGGCCTCTCAGCAGGTTTCCGAGTTTGAACATTTGATGTGGCGAAGACCGCACATAACGATTGTTCCACTGCCTCAAAGAAATGCCTAGGCATATTTCACCATCATGTTTGCTCTCTCCGGAAAGGCACAGCATCATCTCCTGACCTGCGCCTTGTGTACCAAACGAGTCTTCGATGAGGATCCCAGCAGAGCTTATCTGTATACAGCCTTTAATATGAAGAGACACTAGCTTGGAATGAATCCCGAAATGGGCAAATTCAGCTGGAGAGTTAGCAAACAGACCCCGATATTTCTGGTCGCTAACGGATAGCCACGCAAAGAAAGTAGCATCGTCAGTATCCTTCAAAATTTCTTCTTGGAGTCTGAAAAAGGCACGTTGTCCTTCTCCATAAATAACGGTAAGACTGACCCCAAAGATACCCAGAAGAGAATACGCAACATCCTCAGATCGATTTGCAGAGAGCCGGGCGGCCCAGGACATTCTCCGGCCAGTAGAGAAATCAGGAAGGCACTCTGAATTTTCAAGTACAGCTCTGTCGATTCGAAGGAAGCTTGAAAGGAACGGGAGTAAAGATTTCTTGGTCCCTAGTCGTGTCCATTGATTGTCGTAGAATTGCATATCCTTGGCGGCGATGATCTCTTGTAGCACCCAGACTCGACTCCCCCACCTGCTTTGCTCGATACGTCTCTCCGGGGTATCAAATGGCCCTTGTTGTGTGTTCAGGTCGCTGAGATGTGCTAGGCAGACGCGGGCATTCTGGAAAATTCGAAACATTGAGTTGATGGCCTCAGAAATCTCAGCGCTTGAGGATCGGTCAATGCATAAATCATCGACCCATAGCTTCTGAACGCCAAAGGTTCGGGCTTCAGCACAGGCCTCGAGGACCCTCGTGCCGCGCTCGGCCGCGGAATGGTTGACTTCGTTGAGCTGGGGTAGACGAGACCTGGTGTGGGTGCCCAGGGTGCCGGTATCAAGAAAGTGAGAGGTCGTCCTTTTGGCGACGGGCGAGGGAAGGGATGGTATTGATTGTGTAAGTCGGCGGCCTGCTCTGTGGGATTCTATCTTCACATCGCGCGCTGCTCGCAGGCTGCGCAGGTCGTTAAGTGTAATCCCTCCATCTCCCCAGCAATGGGACAGCGCGACATAGGGAGGGTCGTCGACAGCCTGGCGGTAGCGGTGCAGCTCGAGTGAATCGATGTCCAGTAGCCACATGATGATGGAGAAGAATGGTTGAGTGAGAATATCCCCATGGGCCAGCGTTGATGGGATAAAACCGCAATGAGGTGGGATCTAGGGTTGCGGATCCAGTGCTGATGTTCAGAGCAACAATGAGTCCGGGTGGAAGCGCAGCAAAGCTGTTGAGGAGGCCCGAAGAGTGTGGGCGTAAGCGATAAGTTCACTGATTGGCGCACATCGGTGCCGCCCCTCATCCGTGCCGGCTGATCAGAAACTCAGCCTTCCCTTGAGCCAGTCGAATTCATCGAGATTAAGCACAAGCTAGAGCCCCCGAGCAAGGATCACAAGGCGACGTCAACCTTTGCCTACCATTCCATTTTCAACCTTCAAGAGGCGTCACTGGCAATAAATTACCAGATGGTGACTTTTGGGGAACAGGCTGATACCTAGTACTGAGCTTAGCCCTTAATAATCACACCAGCTAACGCATCCGCGCAGCTTCCAAGCCTGCCACATTACGAGGCAACCAGCAGGCCTCTGTATTCCCCGGAATTTACTGGTTGCAGCTATTTGTCATCTTAATACACCCCAACACTCCTATTGAGTCATCTACGATCTGGGCACACCCCTTGCGGAGCCTGATTCGAAGCTCGTCGGACTCCACCCGTGAGGGCCCTTGTACCTCACGCCACGTGGACGGCACCTGTCCCAGTTTCTTGTCCAGTACAATCGTTACTTCCCAGCAAACAGCCCGTCTGCGTATGACTCTTAGAGACAGGCTATCAAATTCCCAGCTGCCCAAACCGAGACATCTTGGTTGGCCTGTATTTCCAGGCGTCCGCCCACCTCTGGTGCTCTGCGCCGCCACAGACAACCGGGCAGGTCCGGGGACTGTGGGTAGGCTACCATCTAGGATTTCCTCGGTGACCTGACATCGTTTCTTTCCTTGGTCAGTTTGCTGCGTGCTAAAGCAGCGAGGCCTAACATAAGCGATTTCCTTCTACTTTCATTCCCTGATCTCAACATCCCAGACACTACGCTCCGGAGTCCCGTATTCCGCTCTCGTGCTATCCAGCTACGAGAACTGTTATCTGAGGCCGACATGGAGCCAACCTCAATTTTCTGGTATTCCGCATGGGAATCAGGACAATAAATTCCTCCCAAGGTCGGTGGGCTGGAAGGTGGAGAGGCAACCAATTCTGTCCGCCTGCTTTTCAATCTTGCGACGCAGCACAACCTCAGGTCTCATCCAAGGCAAAACCCATCCACACATGCGAACCAATTTACAGTTATAAATGGATGCCTTGGAGGTGACTGCGTCGGAAGGGATAATACCAACCTGGCCGGTCGTTTATTTCAGCGACCACGATCATGGCCATGAACATGACCATGAACACGGCCATAACACGGCCATTGTCATGAACATGAATCTGGCCGTAAGTCTGACCACGATCATGAACAAGAAATATGACCATAATCACGTATTCACAGTCAGGCCAGCCTCTCTGTCACACCAACTTGAGCATCAACAATCTGCATCAGTCACCGACATGTACCCATCCCAAGAATTTTAATTCGTGCGAGGACTTTTATGTAAAGTCCATCGCGCGTGCCTCCAAATTCGCTGTAGTTGCAACGTCAAAAGGCCCAACGCTCCAGCCTCGACGGAATAGCCTTCTTTGAACCTGAATTTCAAAGCCGTTTTTGAGTACTGCAGGTGAACTTGATCCAAGTAGTCATAAATCAAGTTGAATGACAGGCTCATACCCCAGAGAGCCCAAGCTCGATTAAGCTGCCACTCCTGTTGCCCAAAAGATCAGCAAGGAGAAATGGCCTCCCAGGGCTGACTAAGATAGCCTGGCCCTGCTGCCTGGGGCAGTCATAGCAGCTAGCCGTCAAGTAGTCCGCGGTCGAGATGGGTCAAAGAAGCTCTAGACTGGTAGCCTCATCTTTTACTGCCCGTTCGTCTTTAGCTTGGCTCAGAATAACAATGGTTCAGATAAAAGAATTGATACTTATGAGAACCTCTCCAACGAAGGGTCCTCAGATACGGACATAACACCAATCTTGGCATCATCGGGGGAAGCTTGCTCGCGCCCAATGACCCTCAAAGCACGTATATACTACTCTGTATTCCGGCTGGTGGTATCAAGGTTTAACATACTCAAATCTAATTGAACGATAGTAGATGGGTAGTTATCGAGTTATGAGGGCATACAGACTGTTTCGTTCCTGCTTGGGTCGCATATCAATAGGGCGAAACGAGAAAGGGGCAGGAGGCGGCAGGGAGACGATCCGCCAGACGGAGAGGGCTGTTGGAAGCAGAAATCCAGTGAGACAGATCTTCAGCTCTGCTGCCCTATTAATAATAGTAGCTGTAAGGTAGGTACGTAGTGTCGGAACGCCAAGTTTCGCTCTGTTACAGACCTTCGGTGGCATGTTCTTAGGTCACCTGTGGACCAACAGCCTCGATATAGTTCCAACTGCAAACATATTCTCAGAGGCCTCGAGGATGCCAACGTACGTCATCCATACGATTAACACACTCGGCAAGCCTCCTGTATCCTGAAACGGATCAAAATTTCCCGGGTCACGGAGGACCAGGCGCCGCTGTTGAAAGATCTCGAAAGTCGTTGGCACTTGATGCAGCAAACTAGTTCGAACTTTGAGATATCTTGCTTCCTAACGTTGAAAGGCGCCAATTAGCCCTATCTCGCGACTAACTAAACCCCAAGAGGATTTTAAAGATTCGATGGAAACATTATAAGAGGCCTAGTCTCGTAAAGGTGAATCAAAGAAATCTATGGGTGGCAGAGGTCATGGTGAATCTTCTAAAGGGAGGACACACGAGTGCGTATCTGATAGCATCTCGGTCAGCAACGGCCGTAATAACGTTCATCTGTTGTTGTCTGAGTTCGTCATAGTACACCCATGCGTCAGAAATCATCATTTGGCTATTATGTCACTTTTGTTTGGCAACATGAACAGAAAAATCAATATCTTGGCCGTTGCGAGATCCCAGCTCCCAGAAGTTTCTATTCCATGTGCGTGTAGACCCAGCCGGACAATTGTTCTCCTCACACCTGGTCTATTATGGCCGCAGTGCATCCGTGAACAGCGTGCATTTAAAGTGGTATCATACCAAATAAGCTCTACGACGTCTTTGTGGAGCATTTCATGGTCGACAAACTGCACTTGGCGCCTCTATGTTTCGTAGGTTGGTAGAGAGAACGATATATCAAACGCGCCAGACAGGACCATCGTGTTACGGAATAATGAACGCGTCAACCGAAAATTCTTAATACCACATTTCAGTAGCTGAGGGCATTTGCCTGAAGATCTTGACAGGGAGACAATGGAGGTCACCTGGACAGACCCGTGAAGTAGAGGAGATGCTTGAAGCTATTGTGGATGATCGCAGGTGGGTGTGGTATTGCTAAACAGCGTGTTGCGAGAGCTGAGCGCTGTCTAATACCTAGAATTACAACCGCGTGCGATGCATTTGCTTTACATCACTAACATAGATAAGGAAATTAAGTAGACTGGGAGTCTAGGTTAGGGTTGAAATATCGGGTTGGTGGCTCGATTCCAGCGTCAACTGCATGTCACGCAGGTAGTGTTGGATCGGGGTCGAGCGCTCTAAATGGGCATCACAGTGGCTTCAGGACAAGGATAAACTAGTTGATATCGATTCGATGCCGAGCATAGAATCATATATACGGCTAGTCTATTGTGGTAAAATATCTCTAAAGTATCTACTGTAGTGTGACGTACTTTGGATGGCTAGAAGGGATGGTTGTGGTGGATTGCTGGCCGCGGTGATTTAGTGAGGAGATGATGTGACCATGTCAAACAACAATTTGTAGCGGTCCACCTGCTATTCTTATAAGAGACAAGTATTACTCGGATTCTTTCTCGAAATCACAATGAAATAGTCCAATTGAATATTTAACTTGAGAATTGCTATTGCACACATAAGTACATCTCCCTCCCACAGGGAGGATGATCAATGATAGACTGAATACAGTATTTGTAGGGGGAATTTATGAAGGCTCGTGCCTGGTCTTTATCGCTTCTAATACTAAATTTTGTGGAGATTTGTAGGACAGCTCAGGGAAAACGTGCCATAACGTTCCTGTAACTTGATAATTCATGCGAGATATTCGTTCGCTCCGGTGTTGCTTCTATTGGTGCTTCTGACCTTGCTTCTGATGTGACTTCTGCTGTTATTACTGCTTTGCTGACTTCGTTCAAGCTCGATGTCGGACGGGTGTTGAGTTCGAGAGGTTCCGTAGTTCTTGTACCCCGAGGAACCTTGAAGAGTGCGACGACCAAATAGAAAGTCGACCAAGGGTTGAAGAACTGGGATGCAACAAGCAATGATTATCGTACTCGCTTCGAGTCTGGTGGCACGAGGTCGTTAGCTTGGTCAACCATGTCCTCCGCATTGCAACTTACACTGTCCAAATGACAAGATCAGAGGTATCATCTAGTCATCATTGTCAACCAAGTCGTCAAACTACTGAGGGCGCGGGATACAAACATGAAAAGTCGTCGCTTGCCAAAGCTGGTAGTCGAGTACACTTATAGATTGCGACAACAGTCGAACTGCATCAAAGCACTTTAGTCAGTAAGAATCACCAATAGCTTTGGACGGCGAATATGCTTACATAGAGCCGACACCCAGGGCCACTGATAGCGCAACCTTTTTTCGCAGGTTTAGTTGCAGTGACCATAGCACGACTGCGGGGTAGACGGCGAGATAAAGGTCGGTGAATGCCGACAGCGCTGTCACCAGTCAGTCATGGTTCCATTCACCCGGTGTCCTGAGAACTTACATCCGGCAAATATGGCAAAGTCAACCAACACATAGGGACTCCAGCAAGTCTTGTCCGTAATTGAAAAGGTCCACTGCGATTGAACTGGTCTGCATTGGCCAAACAAGATGACCACACAACCAAGCAATCCCCCCATGCAAAGAGATGGCAAAGTCCAGAGTATTATTCGATGGATCTTTTTGGGGTTCATGATCCGTATCAGGAGAGCAGCTACGGCCAGCTTGGGAAGTCCGAAGGCGAATATGCCGAAGGGGAACCCCAAAATTGTGTAGAAGATGGCATTTTGCTTCTCCTCAAGCTCGAGCGTGTCGAAATGCCTCCCGTTGCCATCTTTGACGGCGACGATGGTGACACCCACACAGCACCATTCGCAGATCTTGAGAACGAGAGTCAAAATAGTGAGCGCAAAGCCTGGGAGAGTCGACTTACCACCGCGCAGATGGTCAACCAGTCATCGAGGTTGAACGCGCCCATGATCAGTTTTCGCGTAAACAACCTTGCACCAACAAACAAAGTGCTCAGTGTGGAAACCGTCAGAATGACCCCCAAGATTACCGGGCCTTTATTGGCGTCCAGATAAGCCTGGGTGTGGCTGGTAGTATCCGTCGACATTTTGCCGTAGACGCAGTCGGATTCGGTTCGATGCTATGAATCTCCGTGAAGGCTCAGGCAAGCCACGCATTCAACAAACAGCCAAACCAAAAACAAGAAGAGCAGAATTTCGGCTTTGATTGGGTTAGGTGGTCATGAGGGCTTATGAGTCGCGGGAGACCACATACGAATCCTACAGTCCAGGGTCCATCAGCTCTCAAATCAGCGCAGGTACCTAAACAATCCCGGAGCTGTTGCACGACTCTCCTACAATGGGCTAGAGGGCTTATGAGCGAGCATCGGATTTTAGTCGGTGGACCCAATCCGGCAGATCCAACTAGGGTGAGGTACTGGGCTTGTCGCCGCAGAGTTTTACAGGCACAACCCGGGGAAAAGTGAGCGCATGGGCGTTTGATAGCCATCGACAACGGTCACTCAGGGGTTGAAGCCACTAGGGAGGTGATATTCACTGAGTTTGCTTTTTAAATGCTCTCACATCAGATGTTGCCAAATGCGCCCATTCGACGTAAGAACTCGGTGTGATCGACAATTAATGTGCAGGCATAACATTCCGACAATACGACAATGCAGATGCGGCATTGATAGACTCGGGACCACCGCGTTCCCTGCCCAGTGATACTACGTGACAGTTTCAGGGGTGCAACCAACGCCACAAATGACACATTACTCGAGCTAGCGTGGCCAGGGACGTGGATGTTGGTATCTCGTTGGTCTGGTAATGCGGAATGCTTCAGGGTTACCAACAAACCTCTGGAATCTCATCGCCGGGTAAAGGGAACGACGAACTATTCAAGATGTGTTCACCCGCACTCTAGTTCAAATTGGCTTCAAGGCTTAGTGATAACGTGTTTTGCGTTATCAACGCTCGGAGAACTCGATTGGCGAACCCCAGGTAAGGCCGTTGGCGCTTGCGGACCGCGTCTGCCGAAGTAATGCAGCCAATCCTTCGGTGGCTTCATTCATAACTGCTGCAGACCAGGGGCGGCAAGGATTGTGGTCTTTGACCTTCCAACATGCTGGCAGTTGGAACTCGTCATTGGGGGGGCTAGACCGAAAAACAAATCCTCGACTCTGTTTGCAGACCAGGATCTCGGACGGAATGAGCTCCCCGACCCTGGTATTCTTGAACATCCTTCTTGGCATGGATCATGCCACGCAACGGCGACGCGATAGCTTTCATCACCCCACAGTGCTGAATTTACTCGGCAAAGATCGCTACCGGGTTCTCCTCCCAATTCTGGGCAAGTACGGAGATGCATCCTGGTTCTCGGTGGGCATCTTTTCCACACAGACCACCGACTCTCTCCGACACTGTATGTTGATGCTGGTTGGAGACAACAGACTGTTCCCTCGCCATAAAAACGAGATTTTTGAGCTCTGATCTCCGGCAGAGGGATTTCGGAACCAACTCAATCAATATCAGCACTAGTTATCTCAGATAACACTAGGACCAACGACTGCACCTGGCTTGCGCTTTGATGCTTCTCGCCTGGGATAAGCCAAGTAACAAGCGCCGTTGGCGCCGGAGAGATTCCGAGCAAGGCCTTTTCGTATAAGGTGGCATTGATATTAGTCTGTGCTTGGTTCTGTATCGTTTTAGGTGCAAATAGAGAACGACCAACCCGGATTTGCAGTAAATCGTACGCGGATTGACATAAACGTCTACCTAGAGGGGAAACCAACCCGGTTCGATGACCAGGACCAGGGTTACCTGATCTTGGAGGCGAGCTGGCTAGGCGACGCCCTCAGTCGCCCTGCTTGAAGATCTATTGGGACTTCTGCGTACATGAACCTTTATCCCAGCATCCACTAACAACCCTGGCAGTTCTGCGATGGTAACCTGTGTTGGGCGAGCGCATCAGGCGAAGTTACCGCCTGCGACTCATCCTGGATCTCAGTCGCTCGCTTTCGGAATGGTTCGCAGGAATGGTGCAGGATCAAGAGAAAGATGGCCTGATTTGAATACCGACGATCTTAAATAGGGGAAATGCGTTGGGTATGCTGCCTTTGTATGGGTAATATTGTCCGACGTGCAACCCTCCCGTTGAGTTTTGAATCTCTGTTCCTGCAGTACCAGTTTTCTCGCATTCATCACTCAATTTACACACACATTCGTATTACACTTGTTGCTTTTTTGAATAAATCATCCAATCTCGAAAATGACAGAAACGAACGGTACCAACGGAACCAAGGCTGCTAATGGCGAAACCACACCTTCCAAGGTGGATGTGTCCATTGCGTTGAAGGCCAATGACGCGGCCGCCGTCCCAGATCTGCTCCAGGAGATCAGCTCGCTTGGAGAGAACTTCGACAGCAATGATGATCAGGCGAGAATCAAGCTCGCAATGAAGGCCAGGTCGTTGTGGAAGTCCTTGGAGACGCCACGAGAGACCATGATTCGCCACCTTTGGGCTGAGGTCAGTGCAGATTTATCCGACCCTTCACAAGCACATGTCACTTCATGCGGGAGGCCATGGTGGAGGGTTTCGGCTCGGCAGTGCTAACTTGATGATCGGTTCAGCCATCCGTGATGTGTGCCTTGACTGCAGGTTACGACAAGGGCCTATGGGCGTATCTGGCCGAGAGGGAAGGTTCCTTCACTGTTGCCGAAGCCGCCAAGGCGGTTGAAGTCGATGCAGCCCTCCTAGGTATGCAGCAAGATCGATGACATGCACGTTTCTGACACCCAAAAGGTCGCCTTTTGCGCCACATTTCCTCTATGGGATACCTCAAGGAGGTCGGTGCCAACACCTATGAGCTCACCAACTTCACTCGATCCATGTCGATCCCCGTCATCGGCGCGGGCTACCCCTGCATGTAAGTAAACTCTACACTTCCCGCCGCAACTGAATACTGACTTGCTGTAGTGCTGGTGCTTGTGTGAATGCCCTTGGCCAGTTTCACGAGTACGCCAACCTCAAAGGCTGGAAGGACCCCACGGACGTATACGACTCTCCCCTGCAGCACGGATACAAGACGAAACTCAACTTCTTCGAGCATTTGCACAACAACCCTCCGTATGGCCAACAGTTCCATCACCATATGGGTGGATACCGCCAAGGGCGTCCATCCTGGATGGACGCTGGGTTCTTCCCGGTGGAGGAGAGGCTGATCAAGGGTTTTAAAGAGGCCGAAGATACTACATTGCTCGTTGATATCGGTGGTTCGTTCGGTCACGACCTCACAGAGTTTAGGACAAAGTTCTCAGATGTCCCGGGACGCCTGATTCTGCAGGATCTGCCTGTGGTCATCGAGCAGATTCAAAAGCTGGATGACAAGATTGAGACGATGAAATACGACTTTTTCACAGAGCAGCCCATCAAAGGTATGCAAATCGTCCTTTTCCATTGCGAGGTACTAACATTCAATAGGCGCACGTGCATACTACATGCACTCTGTCCTTCACGACTGGAATGACGAGACGTGTCTGAAGATCCTCGGCACCGTCATGGCAGCAATGAAGCCCGGGTACAGCAAGCTGCTGATCAATGAGAACGTGATCCCGGAAACTGGCGCACAGTGGGAGGCTACGGCGTTGGATATTATGATGCTGACCCTGCTGGCTTCGAGAGAGCGAACTCGCGAGAACTGGGACTCGCTGCTTGGCAAAGCCGGCTTGAAGATTGTCAATGTTTGGACTGTGGCGAACGGTGTTGAGAGCTTGATTGAGTGCGAGCTCTCCTAGACGTGTATGGGTAGATGGTTTGGTAGGACTAGGAGGCAAGTGTCTTTCAGCTGTGAATACGTGCCCGTCAAGAGGGTGATGTTTGGATTCCTCGCTTGGGCTGATAGCTTGATTGTATGACATGCCCAGGGGCCGCAGCGTATAGTCTCGCGATAAGAATCACATCCAATGCATCAAGATGAATAAATCCCATGAATAAAATAACTGGCACTTTTCAGATTAATTGAATATTTTTGGTTTGCCATCGTGAAGATACTTTTGTGGCTCTGTCTGCAGCGGCTTGGTGTTGTCGCAGCCGTGTTAGTGCCACAGAGCAGAACGCGGCCGCTGCACTAACAATATCCAACAGCCGGCCCCACCCAAGCTCGCTCCCTCGACAACTCCACATTTCCATGGCCCTCCACGCCACCAGAGCCTCAACCCTCGCTCGCCCGCCCGCCACCGCACCTCCTTATCACGGCCGCCTCGTCGCATCAATCCGCCGTCCGCAACATGCGCAAGCCCGGCC
>JAANBB010000431.1:0-33210 GCA_014621425.1 Cylindrodendrum hubeiense | reverse complement strand
CTGCCCATTCCGGCGACGAGACCATTGCGACCGACCACATGATCCAGGCCTCGTGGAAAGCCTCCACCGGCTGGGCCACCCCCGAGCTGAAGCCCTACGGCCCCCTCAGCCTCATGCCCACTGCCTCGGTTCTGCACTACGCCACCGAGTGCTTCGAGGGCCTCAAGGTCTTCCGCGGTTACGATGGCAAGCTGCGTGTCTTCCGCCCTGACCGCAACGCCGCCCGTCTGCGAATGTCCTCTGAGCGCATCTCCCTTCCTGTCTTTGAGCCCTCCCAGATCGAGAAGCTAATTATTGCCCTGCTGTCCGTCGACGGAACCAAGTGGCTTCCCAAGGAGCGTGCTGGCAGCTTCTTGTACATCCGCCCCACCGTCATCGGAACTGCTCCCCAGCTCGGTGTTGGAGCCCCCAAGGAGGCTCTCCTGTACATCATCATCACCTACATGCCCCGTCTGGACGCCCCTCCTGGCGGCATGCGCCTGCACACTTCCCCCGAGGACATGGTGCGCGCTTGGGTTGGCGGATTCGGCTATGCCAAGGTCGGCGCCAACTATGGCCCCTCCTTGTTGGCCACGGCCGATGCTCGCGTCCGTGGGTTCCACCAGATCCTCTGGCTGTACGGCCAGCAGGGCGAGTGTACCGAGGCCGGAGCCAGCAACTTTTTCGTCATCTGGAAGCGAAAGGACGGCAAGAAGGAGATCATCACTGCTCCTCTGGACGACAAGCTGATCCTGGATGGCGTTACCCGACGAAGCTGTCTCGAGCTGTTCCGCGAGAGACTGAACGGCGAGTATGAGATCACCGAGCGCAAGTACACCATCGACGAGGTCATTGAGGCTGATGCTGAGGGCCGCATTCTCGAGTCCTTCGCTGCTGGTACTGCTGTAAGTTGCACCAACCTAGATCATGGACGTACCGAGCTAACTTATTTTCAGTACTTCATCTGCCCCATCTCGCAGATCCACCACCGTGGCAAGAACATCGACATTCCCATGGGTCCCGAGGCTACCCCTGGCGAGGTCACTTCCAAGGTCAAGGGCTGGCTCGGCGACATCATTTACGGTCGCGAGCAGCACAAGTGGGGTGTCATCATCCCTGAGAAGGAGTAAATATGGAATACATCAGGATAAAATGACAGCGCCAAGAGGCTACCAACTGGAGGATTCATGGGACGGCGTTTGGGATTTGAACTCACAAAAAGGGTCTAGGCGGTCTTTGTCGAATTGAATCGGCATGGGTTGGCGAGTGGCCAAGTAGCTGCAGAAGTAATGAGATATGAAAATAGAATTGCAGTTGACTGTCTATAGCAATTGAGAACGTACTCAGTCCGTGTATTTTGAAGCTAACCCCGCCCAATACTATTGCATTGCATCAGTTTGAACAAGTCCCGTAACGCCCACGTAGATGTATGACCGGAATATTTCATTCATCAATCATCATTTGCATGAGTCTCATCGACTCGGCCTGGATCTTGGCCTTGAACTCCTGTGGAAATGGTTAGCAATGGGTCATTTGGTAGGCGGGCAATGTACCTTTTCCATGCCTCCCAGCAATTGACACTGCTCTTGCACGATGTTCTTAGCTTCTGCCTTGAACTTTTTAGCCATTTTCGCAGCGTCCTCATCAGCCTCGGCAGTCCCTCGGTTTGTTTCCCCCATCAACAATTTCCAAGCATCCAGCTCAACCTGGGCACATACATCCTATTCTGCCCCAAGTCGCTGCAGCTCTTCCTTTGCTGATGAAATTTCCTTTTTGAGGTTGGTCAGGTGACTGAGGATCGATGCGTTGGGAAAGTTATCGGAGTGGCACAGCGTTGCAGAGAGCGGGTAGGCAATGTTGGCGTAGATGGCATCGCTTTCCGACAGGGTGGCAGACGACTCGCCCACGAAGCGAGAGATTCGCGACTGGATGTCTGAATGAGCTTCGATGAGTTGGGCAGTAGCTGAAGCGTGAAGATTAATGCCTGCTTGCGCAAATGACTCTACATCTATACGGTCAGCACGGGACTCTCGGCAGTGTCAGCAAAACTCGCCTCTCAGCTGCGTCACAGCATCCGGATCACGGCACTCGTTTAAACCAGGTACTGGATCATCGTATCGAGTGGATCCGGCGTCGGCACCAAAACAGGCACGGAATTGTTGGTAAACGTGGTGGTACGTCGGAGGCTTCGGCGAAGAAGTGGGTGCCGAGGCATCTTGACTGCGGAGCCGGGCTCGTAATGTAGACGAAGAATTGGTGTTGTCGGCCCACAGAGTTGAGCTTGAACCAAGAGTGTGATGGGAATTTCTGTTCATGGCAGCGGCAGCTGGTCGGCAGTGAATATGAGGGAGGAGTCGGTGTTGAGATGCTATGACCAGAATGTGAGGATGCGATGAGGAGAGTGAGAAGATGAGGAGGGAGGTTCAACCTGGAAGGATCACGAGCCTGAACGCTCGAAATACCATACATAACTTGGGCAGGTGCGGCCATGCTTGTGGTGGACGGTCGACTCAGGTTGCCAGCAGCTGCTGGCAGTTGGCCTGTTGTTTCTCAGTCAGCTGTCAAACCATCGCCAGCGCTGGACCAAAATAATTGATCCAGTCTGCATCAGTCACGGAGGACGATCTTCATGATTTGAAGAACATGTAAATTAACAGAAAGAATCTTTTTGTAGATTATTAACCATTTCATTTTGGTGTTGGTACACGCCATTAGATCCCAGGCAACCCCGCCAACGCCGTTCGCATGAAGCATTATCAACCCTCGCACTCAGTGCAATATCCATTACTTCCTCAACCCAACCTTGGTCTCAATGATGGCCACGATCGTTTGCCAACTGACCATGCCGCCCTCCCCCACATCTCCGCATGCCAACGCCTTCGACACAGGCCGTAGCACTTCGACCCAGCCGTTCTCGCCTCCCCACTCCTCCTCAAGAGTCTTAAGTTGCTTGGCCGTCACTGGGTGCCGCCACATCGCGGTGTTCATACTAGGTGCCACGATGATCTTCTTGATGACGCCTCCGTCGACAGTCCCTGTAGCGTCCCATGCCCGGAGAACCGAGGTCAGCAGCGAGTCGCAGATGCCGTTGACCATCTTGGCCATAGTGTTGGCGCTGAGGGGCGCAATGACCAGCACGTCTGCCCACTTGCGGAGGTTGATGTGCAGGATGGGCGCGCCGCGCTTCCACGGCTTGGCCCACTCGGACGAGTCCGTGTACACGGCGTCGACGTTGGGCATGTAGTTGACGGCCGAGACGGTGGGCTGCTCGTGCGATTGGCCGGCGAGGAAATGCACGGCCGAGCTGGTGAGGATGATGCGGATGGACAGGTTTCTGTGCTCGGCGAGGCCGTCGATGATCTGGACCAGCTTGATGGTCGCTACAGATCCGCTTGCTGCGAGCAACACATGGAGCTTGCCATCGTTTCGTGCCTTCTCAAGCGCTTCGGGGGAGTTTCGCACCAGCAGGTCGTGGTGGAGATCGCGCCCGTTTTGGGTGTGGTGAAGCATGGCGACTGGGGTTTAATATGTGGTGAGTGTAGCTACAGCTGTGAGATTCCAGTTATGACGAGGAATGACGCTGTTGTTGGTGTTGTTGATGTTGGGGGTAGCTGTCAAAAGCTCTCGGCGGGGCGGATGTCGTTTGGGCTCTAGGTCGTCTAGCTTAAACGGCTTTTGCTCTGCAGCTCGATGAACAATGAACAACTGAGGTTCAAAGCGAATAAATAATGGAAATGTCCAGCTGATGTAATAGCTAGCTTGGAGGCAGTGAGCTTGGTAATAAAGTTCTAAAAGCTGATGTAGCGGATTGCAAGCAGTATTTTAACCCCGCCAATTCATCCCCACGTCATCCGATGTCACCGATGAAGACCGATCCAAGACCGATCAACCGTCATGAGTGTGACCCATCATGACCGATGGTCGCAGTAGCACCTCCGCTTTCGTCGTCGCAATGGCCTGACTGGCTGAAACTTTCCGTCCCGGTGCCAGTAAAAGGTTGGCGGTTGGACATCTGTGAAACCTGCAAACACGGCGCAGCAGCTGCAAACTGCAACGGGCTCGTGATGCCCTTCTGGCCGACCGGCTGCGGACCCGGGTTCAGCGCTGCCGGTGCCGTCTCTTACCGGTCTTAGTGACTCTCTTAGCGACTCTCCGCAGAACATGGGGCACGAGTACAGGGTAGGCACGGAGCACGCTCAGGGCTTCGCTCAGGGCTGGCCCAGTTTTGTGCCGGGGCCGTCCAGGGCAGCCACAGGGTCGCCACCGGTCAGCCACGCATGCGCCATAGGTGACTTGAATTACCAAGCTGGCTATTGGTCATCAGCCCTCACCGAGCCACACCTCGTCTTTCCGGGGCGGCTTTGACATCACCCAATTCCTCTGCGGTCCGGCCTTGACCAACTCTGAGCTCGCACCATTCTCGCCATCCCAGATCCCCGAAAATGTTCACGCGAACAGTTGCTTCGGTGCGCGTGCCGATATCGCCCCGCTTCTCGTCCGTTACTGACCAATTTTGCTATTCAGACGCTGCTCCGGGCATCCGCTCGGCCGGCCGCCTTCCGTGCCCCGGCACATGCCCTCCGAGCTTCGCTCTCGCCCTGGGCACCGCTGTCGGGTCTGACACCCTTCCAAGCTCGTCTCATCTCGGACCAGACTCGCACTGCGATTGACAAGGCCGTGGCCTCAGCCCCCGTTGTCCTGTTCATGAAGGGCACCCCCGAGACCCCTCAGTGCGGCTTTTCGCGCGCCGCCATCCAGATCCTCGGCATCCAGGGCGTCAACCCCGAAAAGTTCGCCGCCTTCAACGTCCTCGAGGACCCCGAGCTGCGCGAGGGCATCAAGGAGTACTCCGACTGGCCCACGATCCCCCAGCTGTACGTCGACGGCGAATTCGTCGGCGGCTGCGACATCCTCGTTTCGATGCACCAGGGCGGTGACCTGGCCAAGATGTTCGAGGAGAAGAAGGTGCTGGTTGAGGGCGAGGCCGAGGCCGAGAAGAAGGAATGAGGAAAAGCGGATTGAGTGTATGATACGCCGATATTTAATGGACTTGCACGAGATACCTCTGTACAGAAACGACAAATAGATTTGGGGCCACATGGGCGTGGCATCTACAAAGGATATGCGGCTCCGTCCGCTCTCAAGTCGCTTCCTGCCGACCACAGCGGCGTCTTGTCGACTGGGTCAACCGTGTACCGGATGATCTGACCCCGGCCAAACATGCCTCTCTTCCAGTCTTTGAGAACGACTACCCTGTGTCCCAGATTTCGTAATCCCTCGACAGTCTCGTCCGCCACTCCCTCCTCTACGTTGACCGTCCAGTCGAGCACTCCTCCGTGCTCCGGCATGCCAGCTCCGATGCATATTCTCGGGGCATCCAGAGCTTGTTGCGGGTTGAGCTTTGCAACGACCTGACCGAGAAGGACTTGCAGGTGAGCCTGCGGCTGATTGAAACCGCCCATGATGCCAAACGAAGAGTGCAGCGACCCATCGTTGAGGTTCGTAACCATTCCCGGGATGATAGTGTGGTAGGGCCTCTTACGGGGCTCGAGCTTATTGGGATGGTCCGCGGCGAGCGAAAAGTTGGCACCCCGGTTTTGCAGTGTGAACCCGCATCCCTTGGGGATGATGGCCGTGCCAAATCCGCCGTAGTTGGAGTTGATGAATGACGCAGCGTTGCCGGCCGAATCGGAGACGGTGAAGTAGACGGTGTCGCTGCTCTGAATGGCCGGCGAGACAAACGGCGGGCTTCCGTGCGTTACGGGGTCATGTGCCTTTGACGGGTCGAATATCTTGGCCCGCTCGCCCAGGTATTCCGGAGAGATCAGGCCCTCCGTCGGCACCTTTGTGACGTTGGGGTCTGTGACGTACCAGCTTGCGTCTGTAAACGCGAGTCGGAGAGCCTCGATGATGGCGTGGAGGTAGGGCGTCGTGTTGAAGTCCTCGGGACCGAACTGGGGAATCTTGCCCTGCTTTTCAAGCTCCTGGACGATGCCCAGTGCCATCAACGCAACAATACCCTGTCCGTTCGGTGGGTGCTCCCACAGTTCAACGCCCTCGTCCTTGCCATCGCTGGTGAGTCCCTGACCTCGGAACTTGAGCGATATGGGTTCGACCGGCTCGCTGCCCTGCTTCAGGTGATGTTCGAGATCGGCCAGTTCCAGGTGACCGCCCAGATCCTGCACCACCTTGATGTACTCTTCCGCGATGCGGCCGGTGTAGAAGCCCTTTTTTCCCTCGGTGGCCAGAGTGCGGAATGTCTTTGCTAATTCAGGGAGCTTTATGATCTCGCCTGGCCGAGGTGCTCTGACCCCGTTCTTTGCGGCAGGATCATTCTTAAGCATCTCTGAGTAGTTAGGAGAGGCCGCTCTCAGAGACTTTTCCGAGATTTGCCACTGCGAATTGTCAGCCCTGAACGCCAAGTTGAGGTCCCAAACATACAGCGTGCGATGCCACTTCAGACACGGGAAAACCCGTTTCGCCCAGCTTGACGGCGGGCCCGAGGATTTGGCTCAGAGTGAGCTTCCCACTGCCGAACCTCTCCACGGTGTCCACCCATCCCGCCGCGGCGCCGGGGATTGTAACAGCATGAACGCTGGACATGGGAATCTGTCCCTCAGTGCCACCAGGAATGCTGAGATCCTTGCGAATGGTTTCCAGGGTGGATTTGGCTCCGGAGCGGCCCGATCCGTTCATGGCCTTCACTTGCTTGGTGGCGGCATCGTAGAAGAGAATGAACATGTCACCACCGATTCCGGTGGAGCATGGTTCCGTCATGTTGAGGCCAGCAGCTGTGAGTTGTTAGGATCCATACTGAGGCAATTACTAGGTTACTGTCGTTTCCTACCAACTGCAACGGCGGCATCCTGGGGTTGGGTTAACACAATGCGGGGGTCATGGCGGGCTCGATATGGTGATACTCACGGCAGCATTGCCTCCAGCTCGGAGGACCTCGAGACCGCAATTGGCAGCAAGAGGTTGGGAGCAAGCAACGATGCCCTGAGTGCTGTGAACAACACTTCGCCGAGAAGGGAACTTGGCGAAGTCCGCCGAGGACGGCTGGAAGACCGAGGACGTAGGCAGAGGCATGGTGGATGTTCAGACTAATCTCAATCAACGGCACGAGGGCTGAGTGTCAAGGGGAAAGAACAGAATATTCAGATGAAGCAAAATAGGTATGAGTAGAGTTTAATGGGGAATTGGCCGGATGTCGGAGGGATCTCCAGACACGACACCCTGCATGATAGACACTGGCTAGTAACTGGTGACTAACTTGATGGCGGGGACGGCACAGCGTGGAGGGGACGGGCCAGCATGGCGGGGTACCGTATCATGTCGTGATAGTCTCGGTTCGCCGATCACGGGCCCTGGTTATTGGAGGGCGCCTTGACACCCCGGTAGACTATTGGGACCTCATTGAATTTGGTACACGTAATCCTAATGATGAATGAGAGAAGAAAAAGAATACTCCAGCACTTTGGGTAGTATTGGCTCCAATGACCCGGTTGGTGAGCCCAACTAGCCAATACCCAAAGACACGCCACAGTCGCGTATCTTACTTCCATGTCATCCCCATGCGCTGCAACCATGCATACAGGGAACCCTTTGGGATATTGCCAGTAGATTGCATCCATCTAGCTGCGAAACTGCCTGCAAAATTATCTTTAGTGGTGGCGGACTTTAAACATTGTCGCTCACTTACCCAGTCGTGGCCCGTTCGCACCAAAGCCCAGCGCTTCCAGAACCCATGGCGCGAGCATGATGAGAACTCCCAGAGCAATTATTGTGCCCGCTGCAATGAGGACTGTGTAGTATGGGTGTTCTTTGACGAATTCCTTGGCTGTGTTCGTGGCCTTTTCGACCGCCTCGGCCATGGCAGACGACGTCGACGCGCCGTCTTTCACGAGCTTCTCGAGGCCGCGGAGGATAGACTGGGCCAAGTTCTCCGTCCACCCGTTGGCGGAAACAATCTGATTCAGGCGACGCTCGAGTTCCTTTCCGGGCTTCTCAGCGGTTCGAAGCGTTTCGATGAACTGACCCGCCGCGTCATCCGAGTACGGGACAGGCTGGGTGGTGATGACGGCCTTTTCGTTGGGCTCTGCGTTTGGCTGAACTGGACCACCTTGGCCAGGAAAGCAAAATAGGAGGGAGGAGACACAATCCATGACTGAGAGGATTCGGGGGGTTAAATGGTGATGCAAATGTGCTGTTTAGGCGGCCGTGGGCGATGGCTTTTAACGGTCGGGAGGAGGCAGGGCGGCCTCGCTTTCTGGACTTCACATTGGACGCCTGATTGAGAAGTAGGCCTCCCGCATTATCTGAAGTGCGGGCCAACATTCAGAAAAAGGTGTCACTTGATCAAATTCCATCGCCTTTGATTGGCAAAATACCTAGTCGGTGTTGGCCCGAAATGAAGCCTTCGGTCGCATCGGCGGGTACCACTGGGCGATGCGACGGTGTCACGAAGTCCCGTGGCGCCGCCATATGAAGCAAATGGTAAGGGACCCTGCAACAGAGGCTTGCATAGGCAGAGCATATGTCTTGCGACAGATGGGGTAATGCTCACCAACTATGGCAAGGCTCTTTAAGACTATCTATAGTGCATATTTTGGCCGAGGCGGAATTTGTAGAATGACATGTCTTTCTCGAGGACTCTTGTAGAATTCCTACTCCTGATTTTCAACTTCCTCGGGTTGTTCGTAGGAGTCCCCTAGAAGTTCCTTCCAAGTAGCCTCGTCAAATTCGCTCCTTCGATGTTTCCATTCCGCCCCATACTGAATTATCACCTTGGCAATGTCCATTCGCATTGCATACAGGTAATAAAATAGAGTTGTTTCTCCCCCGATATCTGCGTTGATGTCCCTGATCCGTTTGCAGATTCTGTGCGCAATGTTGACCTGAACCTCGGGGCTTCGTTTCGCAAATGATATCAATATGATGATCGGCACTTGGGTATGATATTCCTTAAGTGGAAACTCATCGGGCTCAACTTCTGCTCCAGCATCGAGAAGCATGTTGACGATCTCCAAGGTCTCTTTATTGGCCAGTGCCTCTTTCAGTAGTAATATTCTTTGCCCAGTCGAGGGATTGATCGGGTTCGTCGGAGCCCCCGCCTGGAGAAGAAGCTTGACGCCTTCTGTATTTTCGGCTGATATAGCCCAGCGAAGGGGGTGACTGTCCCATGAACGCTGGGCATATATGTTGGCACCGGCTTCCTGGATAAGAAACCGGATAGCGCCGCTCACATCCTGAACTGTATGTGATGGGTCGAGAGCTCCACCGCCCCCGGCAACATTAGGCTCTGTACTCCAGGTTTCTAAGGCCCAAGACCTCCATCGTAACAGGGAGCAGAGGGACGTTACGCCCGAATCGTCTGCCGCATTGACGTTTGCCCCCTTCTGTAGTAAAAACCGCACCTGTGCATACATTAGTCACTGAGGCGCCGTATCATATTTAGTCAAACTCACCACATGGGTATTTGGGGCATAGTGTAGTGCCGTGTGACTTTCTGCATCCAAGCTGTCCACCTCTGTGCCATTCTCTATTAGAAGCTCTGCAATTGCGGTGTTCCCGCGAAGGCAGGCAAGGTGAAGCAAGTGCGAGTCCTGGCCCCACATGCCATACCACCCTTTGAGCTTTATGTTCCCTCTCCTGATGGCTTGTTTAACGCGTGATAGTACAAGGCTCGTCGTATGAATACGTTTTTGGATCATTGTTGAGATATCCAGACCCAATTCTGAGGTGGCATCAAACGACGCCTTGACTGCAGACATGACCCCAAACCAGCAGCCCCATATAAGGGAGAAAGGAACAGGGCGATATGAAGTCATGTCTGTTGCATCGTCTCTGTATAATTTGGAGAGAACCAGGGCTGATATGTTGCGACATGTTTGCGCGAGTCGCAACTTTTCTGCCCCTGACAGCTGATCAAGTATGTGAAACAGGATTTCATTGGGCAGATCTGTAACTATTGTTAGTGCGACAAATTAGACTCCAGCAGCACCCTTTACTAAGACAATAACTGCTGTTTTCGTCGTCCTACCTGCGATGGACACAGCCTTACGCGATCCGCAGGCAGCTTTCTCGGCGACACTTGGCGCACTCATCTGGTATTCTCACCTTCCCGACGGAAGTTGACCCAATTCTTTGAGAATAGGCTAAAAGCGATCCCCGACGAGTGAATTGAGGTTTCTTAACTCATTATGAGTAGGCACAGTGAAGATGTGGATTTGGAATGTCGTAGTGCGTCGGTGAGGAGTCACGATGATATGATGTGATATGGCAAGGCGGTTTTTAAGTGGACGGAGTGCTGCCTGGCGCTCACCTAATCAACCTTCCCCCTCATCGACCATTTTCAGCAAAAATACATGTCCCCCCATCTGTCAAAATGAACATTCGAGTATAAACGAGCAGAAATTGCAACGTCTTGCTGATATCCAACTGGTTACTGAAACAATGAGCTGCATTAATATCTAATTAGGTAGTAGACAATGTCTTCAGAAAGCTCAGGTCCCGTGGTGCCTCCACTTCGGCCAAAATCTCCTCCCGCGACCTTTCCACATCGCTCTTCACAAGCTTAGTATATAATTGCTGAATTTTCTCGGTAATGGCCCCTCTCTGTCCGTCGCCAATTTGACGTCCGTCGACTTCTACCACGTGAATCTGCGACGGGAAAGTTCCCGTGCAAAACGCCTCGTCGGCTCCATATACCTCGGTTAATGCGAAATCGAGCTCTCGGACAATGATGCCATTGGCGCGGCAAACATCAATCGTTCGTTGGCGAGTAATTCCTTGCATCTGGTTATCCTTGGTAGGCGCCCAGACTTCGTTGCCGCGGATGATGAAGAAATTGACCGAGTTGCATGTTTTTACGAATCCTCGTAGATCCAACATGAGCGCCTCATCAACATTCATAACGTTTGCGCTGATGCAAGCTTGAACGTCGGTTGCTTTGGAAATGTGATTCCACTGCTCATCCTTGACATCGGGTGGTCCGCGGCGAACCCATGTGGTGCCAAGCCTCAGTCCTCGGGCCTTTGATGATGGGTCCACTGCCTTGACTTCGGGAATTATAACGATGAGCGGCAGACCGATATTGACGTGGGGATTTTGATAAGGCGTGGACTTGAGACCACGACTGACTACCAGCCTCATGTGAACGTGAGAATCCTCACACATATTGTTCGCATCAAGCGTGCTGTGAATAAGACCAAGTAATTCTCCCTTGGTCAGGCCCAAGTCCATGTACATGGCTTTTGCCGCTTGGAATAGACGATCCAAATGATCTTTAGCAAACTGAACACGCCCTTTGTTGGCACGGATGCCTTCCTATAGAGGCGATTAGAATCTTTGAAATATCTGGGTATGAAAGCTGACGAACCCAGATACCATCGCCGACAAGGAAGTTTGAGTCAAATACAGACACAACAGCCTCGTCTCTGGGAACCAGTTTGAACTCCCCTGTTACGCCATCGCGCATCCCAACCTAGATAGTTAGCGTTTTTGTCTATACCAAGCTGGAGTGCTCGGAACATCATACTCACTAGAATAGACTCATTCTTAGCATTTGGTACTGTAGCATGGGTTGCCCCAATGGCGTTGCTGTCTTTGGTTTGTGAAGCTACCATGATGAAATTTCGAAGTCTGATAAGGTGATGGTGGCTGGCTTGTTTGTCTGGAAATCGGCTGATATTAAAAGCCCAGAGACCACGAGTGCACACCAGCGATAAGGAAGTGGTTAATCTTGGTTGAAGTCATGGTCTGGTGTTCAATGAGGCGAGAGTATGAGGCTTTCTCGGACGACACCGAGCTCTGGGCCCACCCACACCTCCTTCGGCCACCACCGAGACCCATAGGGGCGAGCTTCGGAGACCAAGTTATCAAGTTCAATGCGCAACTGGTAAGCACTGCCGGTAGAGAGCGCAGATAAGTGCCTGGTCCTCTCGCTCAAAATCGTAATCGGATGGCGCGTCAGTCCTAATTCGTGATAGTCATGAGCTGCGTTGAGGCCTCACTAGGGGACGCTTCGGCCTCCCCAGTTTTGGTGGACTCCCCTTCACCTAGACCACACATGCTAGTACCCCTCACTTAAATTATTTACGGCGCCATCGTTCGGAGTCTACACATTAAACCGGGTATCCTCGTCTTAAAAGAAGACAGATAAGGAGGGTGCGAAATTTGGACACGAGTCAGTTGATGGAAGTTTGGTGGTTTTCACGATTGTAAGAATAGTGCATGCGTTTCAATATTCAGTACATTCGAATAGGCGAGTGTAATTATAATTGAACGCAGATTAAATAAAGCCACTGGGAATACTAGGACCTCAAGCTTCCCTCCAAATCGTCACATAAAAGTTTGAGCTGGATTATTTTGCAGATCTTGCACCACCGCATCATACCACGCGTTTAGGGTATCGTCCATGTCAACCATACCACCTTCTAGGAAGTCGTTGACCTGGCTGAGATAAGTCTCCATACCGTCACCTGCAGGATACATCACGCTATCTTCACCTCCAAAGTCTAGGCCTTCAGATGCACTGTAGAGCTCTACAGAGGGAATATCCATCGGATGTGTCGGGGAATCATCGGTATTTGCATTCATGGATGTCGCATCTGCGTAGACTTTGGTTCTCACCGCTTGGAATAAGTCTCGGTATCTGATGAGATTCATGGCTTTCATGTGAGAAATTCCGCGATCAATGAGGCCGAGGCAGACGATTGTATCATTTTCGTGACGACGAAGTCTGCGTGTGTTTTGGACTCCAGCCTGAGGCATCGCCATGGCTTGCCTATGATTGTGGTCGGTTAGCAGAGAACTCGACACCTATTTATGTATGACACATACCAATCACAATATAGAGCGGCTAGACCGACCACGAGAATCGAATGAAGTTGGCTGAAGCATCGACACACTGCCGAAATTCCGAATTCTGCCTCGATGCTCGACCACTGGTGTATGGCACTGGAGGCGACCTTGGAACAGGATGATGTCATTTGACGCGACGGGACCATAAAGGTAGGGGAAGGACGATGCAGCAGAAGTTGGAGAAGACAGTATTCCACCTTCATCTCGGAATATTCTCGTGAAGGCTTCAGGTCCAGTTCGTCTAATTGCCGTTTCCACTGTTCCAGGTCTTTGCGAGCTTCGTCTGATCTAGCACAGATCTGCTGAAAGGAAGTGTCCATGCACTTACCATCGGGCCCCCTTGCAATATATATTGATTCAAGGATACGCCCGGAAATGCGTCTCAGAGATATCATTCGGCGACATAATTCGACGGTGTGTTTATGGAAGACCGGGGCCACCATTGCTTCTGCGCTGCTGAGGGTATCGAAAGACGATGGCGATGGGAGCAATGCATGAATTGCATGGTCTCTGACGGACAAAACACGACCTGTGAGAACAGCGACCTGTCTTTTGAGAGGCGTTAGTTAAGTCTGTAACCATTGACTGGATCGACGAACCGTTCCAAGTTGTATGCGCACCACCAAGTCCGGTTTCGAACCTCGACCTCTTCGGCAGTGAAGCCCCAGTCGGTATTGTGACGGTGGAGGCCAGATTCAATAGCGGCAGACATTATGTATCGACTGAGCTGCCAAAGGTCGCTACTGTGGCTACTAGCGGCTGAATTCAACATCCAAATGGCCAAGAGCATAACAGCTTGAATCCCAAAAAGATCTCTGGGATAATCATGAAAGCTATTGAAGAATCGTAGGCTGGTTTGAAAGTATGCTGCAGAGTCATTTAGATCCATCATTCCCGGCTGGGATTTGTGCTGAACATCTTCGCCGCTGGCAAGGGCGAGAACGATAAAAACGATAAATTTCTCGTGGTCGGTGCATTGCCTTGGATTTTGATATATACTCTGGAAGGTCCTTCGAAGGAGTGGAAGCTGGAGGAAAGGCCACCATAAATGAACACGAGCGATGTAACTTGCGAGATATGATCGAGCTATCGGCTGTGGAGGCAGTGCAGCGTATCTCTCGGACGGGCACTGCTCTAAGCTCCCGCCAAGAATGCCAGAAACAGTTGGAGATACGAGGTTCAGCTGCTTGAAAAATATTCTCGCAAATGTTGACCCTGTTGCACTCCCGACTGCGAAAAGGAGATGGTAAGCATCGATTGGGAATGATCACCGGGTGGGATGTGATGGATTTCCTCACCATATTTATTTTCGGAGTATGGATTTGGACCTCCGATTGCAAGAACACCGACCTCTTCAGCTTCCTTGAGGAAATCAGACGGCCAAGCTGCTTTATCATTATTTACCTGCAGGTGGCTTTCTTGCTGTATAGGCAATGATGGAATATCTGGAACAGGAGGCTGACGCTGGGTGTTTCGCTCAGGATGGCTGCCCGTGGCGGAAGCGATGTCGAGCCTGGCTTGAAGATTGCGAATCTGATCCTGGAGGCCTTGGACCACCGAAAATGGGTAAGCAACGCATTCTGTGATATTACACTTGTCATCTTGTCGTATGCATGCTGAACATCTGGGGACCCTCTGGTCGCACTGAATCGCCGGAGTTAGCCGAGAACGTATTGGGGATGGAGAATGGCGAATGAGACTAGCTACCTTCACTTTCCTTGCATGACACCGGCTGCAAGCCTTGGAAACAGACGGACGAGGGTCCGATTCAGCATCCATGTTCGATTAATCTCGTCGGAGGCCGAGGGAGCTGACGAACATGATCTGAAGTCCGAGGGATGAAGTCGTACGCTCTCGGTGACGACCGAACCTTAAATCAGTTTAGTAGGCATTCCAGGGCCTTATCGATAAACCTGCTCGGTAGTCTCCAGAAGCTCCGCAAAATCGACAACGTCCAGAAGCTCGGCCTGCACTTTCTCGGTGGCGCCCGACACACAACTCGGTGTCCACCGAAAATCCTGGACTGAACGCTATCAGGTGGAACTATGATACCATCAACCTGAACCCACTTCGTGCGAAAACGAACCTGACGAACGTCGCGTACGAAAAGCTGGGGTAGCAGATAACTACCAGCGCAGTCCGCGATAAGGAGACGCTGTGTGAAATATATATACCACGGGTTGGTGATCGACAATGACCGATTGAAGGAACCAATTCCCCACAGAGAAGGTTCTCACACAAGTCTCGAGACGGACATTGATTTTCAGGCTCGCCATTGTCACCCATCACATAAATTTCCTCCCTCTCGTGTTAGTGGCAATGGATACTCAGCAGCCGAGCTGCGATGATGCCTCGAAGGAGAAGATGCAAGACATTGTGTCTACGGACCACGGCCATGGTGCCGACACTGAGATAAGCAAGGCCGACGCAAAACGGCTCCTGCTGAAGACAGACCTCGTGGTGATGCCCCTGGCTGTTCTCAGCATGACACTTGCGTTCCTTGACAAGGTAGCTAGGCCCATTCTATGCTGGCCCCATCTTTTACTGACTGCGATACCAGAACGCCCTGGGATACGCGGCTGTTCTCGGCATCAAGGAAGATGCGAACCTCCAAGGCCAGGAATACAGCTGGCTCAGTAGCATCTTCTACTTTGGCTATCTAGCCATGGAATTCCCCACTCTTTGGCTGATGACGAAGGTTCCCATCGGAAAATACATTGGAGTCTGCCTCGTGCTCTGGGGTGCTGTGCTCTGTTTTATGGCCCTGTGCCACAATTTCGCGGGGCTGGCAACCATCCGCTTCCTCCTGGGGGTTTTCGAGGCAGCTGTTCTGCCAGCCATGATGATCGTCAACTCGATGTGGTATCGACGAGAAGAGCAGCCGCTCCGAACTGCGTTCTGGTACAACACGTTCGCTGGTGTATTTGGCGGCATCTTGTCGTACGCCATCGGACAAATTAAGGGATCGCTTTCGACGTGGAGAGTAAGATTTATCACGATTGCTGCAAATACCCCTTCAATTGACTAACTTCTGCGTGTCTAGTATATTTTCCTTATTTACGGTGCAGTTACCGTTCTCACTGGTTTCCTTGTCTTCTTTGGTCTGCCCGATTCCCCTTCTAAAGCCTGGTTCTTCACACCCGAGGAGAAGAAATTGGCTGTCATTCGACTTGCTTCTAATCAAACTGGTGTCGAATCGCACAAGGTAGGACCTATCCACGCGGCTTTTATGCACGCCCAGTTCTGACGCAGCAATCATCTAGAAATTCAACACTTCGCAAATCATTGAAGCCCTGCATGACCCTAAATGCTTCTGTATATGGGTAGGTGTCTTTGGCTATGCGATCGCCAACGCCGGTATCACCAACTTCAACCCGCTCATCATTGCGGGTTATGGCTTCAGCACGACCAAGACGCTTCTGATGGCCACTCCGCAGGCAGCCGTCGCCATGGTCAGCCAGGCGATACTCACAACTATCGCATTCTTTGTACCGAAAATGCGGTGTGTCTTTTGGATTGGCTCGGCTTTGATCGGCATGACTGGTGCCGTCATGGTACATGTTCTTGATTCCGAGACACAGAGAAATGCCTCTCTTGCTGGCGTCTACCTCATGGGATTTTACAACCCTCCTTGGGTCTTTTTACTCAGTCTGTCTTCTTCCAATACAGCTGGAGCAACGAAGAAGAGCTTCATGGGAGTTTCTATTGCAGTCATTTATGGTCAGTTTGATGCCGCTTCTACGAGGATCCCATTCTCCAGGTATTCCAATTCGTCTTCAACGAGAAGGTTGATTGCTAACACGTCGTCGATTTCAGCTATTGGAAATATTATCGGCCCTCAGTTCTATCGAACCAACCAGGCCCCTAAGTACGCTCTTGGCATTGGGTCAATCATGTGTGCGTTTGCTGTTATGGCTGCTATGGGTCTCACATATTATGTCCTCTGCATTGTCGAGAACAAGCGCCGTGACGACCAGTATGGGAAGCCGCATAACAACGCAGAAGTTGGACTCGAGGCAGAGAGGGAAGATTTGACAGATTGTCAAAACCACAATTTTAGATACACGTATTAATTAGTCGTAAGGGGGACAGAATTACATATCATTCACATACGAGCTTTCTATTGTGTATCCAGTACTCCTCTCTCACTTCATGGCCGTTGACGTAATTGCAGAAGTGACTGGTTGCCTATAGCTTTGAAATAAAGCTTCCCTTTGCATAGCGATGCCACCATCGCCGATACAGACTTGACCCTTGCTGCACTATTGGCAGGAGCAATTTTGTATGGTGCTCCCTTCAAATCCTTTTAATCCGGACAAATAGGCAGGTTGGAATTTCCGATGTGGTCTTTGGAATTTAAGCTAGTGTCTCCTGAGCAAATGATGAACCAGAATACGGTGAGCGAAGAGGAAAACGAAATAGAGTTGTAGATAGAGTTAGAAAGCGAGAAGAGTTTGGATCGGCGCCCACTTCTAATTAGATATCAAGCACTGGGGTAGGCACGATTGAACTGAAGTTGCGGTCAAGATAAATTTTACTATACACCTACCAAAACTATCCGACATACAGATAAATAAGACTTAATCTTGCTCTCTAAACTCTTCCTATTGTCCCATGCAATAATTTTTAATACTATTCCCAGAGTCTTCAAGTTTTCCGCAAAGACCTTGCCACATTTACTTATGACTTTCATACAACACCCGAAAGCTTGACTGTTCAGCCAACAGCTTCAATGGTTGATCATACTCTATCAACGTCCCCGCGTCTAGCAGCGCGACACGATCGTATTTGGTGACGTAGTGAAGCCTGTGCATAATAGAGAGCACCGTGCAGTTCTTGAACTCCGAGTCAATGATGTCCTGGATGATGCGCTCAGTGTCGCTGTCGACACTGCTGGCAGCCTCATCAAAGATGATTACCTTTTTGCGCCGGACCATGGCTCGTGCAAGACACAGCAGTTGCTTCTGGCCCGCGCTCCAAGACGCGGAATCCATCTCTTTGCCCAACCCCTGCTCCTTGATAAGTTCCCATAATCCCACTCGATTTAGCGCGCGGATGATCTCGTCGTCCGATGCTTCGCCAAAAGGATCTATATTAAACCGGACACTCCCAGGTAGGAGGAAGGGATCCTGTGGGATAACGTTGACCTTTGAGCGTAAATGCGATGGACTGAGAGATGCGATTGAGACGGAATCGATGTTGATGTTTCCACTCTGAATATCGAGCATTTGAAGAAGGCAAAGGATAAGAGAGGTCTTGCCGCTTCCAGAGCGGCCGCAGATGGCAATGTGCTCGGCCGGTTTGACGGAGAGACTTACACCCTTTAGGACGGGATCGGAGTCAGGTCTATTGTAGTGATTAGTATAATTTCCACAATGTTTGCGCAAATCGCAAGATGATACGTACCCATGGGAAGCCACCAAATTCAGGAACTCAACCGAGCCATCTTTTGGCCAGTCTGAGGGCTCTTTTGGGCCGGCGCCCCCTTCACCAGTACCCTCTGATTCAGTTTCAGCAACAAATCTTTGAACCCTGTTTACAGCCCCGATGCTAGACTCCATGGCCGTCCACATCTGAATAACACGGCTGAGGGCATTGTTAAACGATACGACGGCAGTCAAGCTGACACCGACACTACCAGCGTCGAATTTGCTTCTCAATTTTACCACAATAGTAAGCAAAATAACAACTATAATAGTGACGATGATATCGATTGTAAAGGTGAGCCATTGTTGAATGCAGTACTGGAGATATTCTGGACGCTGACTGGTGTCGATGAGCACGTCATTGCGGGCCTGATAGCGTTGTTGCCAGCCGAAAGCGCGGATTGTCGGTGCCCCAACAACTGTCTCCTGGAAGCTAGTATAGAGGGGAGCCTTGGCTTCGATGCCCAAAAGCCGGACTTGGCGTGAGGTTTTGAGATAAAATCGTTGCAAGAAAAACAGCATGGTAGCGATCACCGGGACCGTCGCTGCTAGGTATTTGGAAAATATCACTAGGATTATGAGCTTTGCAACACACATCATGGCACCTATCATATGGGTCATTAGTCCTATTTTACAAACAAGATTGTGATATGGGAGTAGAATGGATGACTTACTTGTCGTGTAGTTCACCATATACATGGGGAGTTCCATATCAATCAACTCCATATCCTGGCTGAATCTGCGCTATGATGTCACTATATGTTGCATGTGGAAATTTAGCAGATACTAACCGGTTGATTAGGCTTCCTGTATCCGTGGTGCTGAAGAATCGGTAAGGAGCCCTAAACGAGAATGTTAGTATTCATTTTGGTTAGAATAGAGGGTTATACTAACTTCAACGTCGCTTTCAGCAAATCACTGTGCAACTTGTATCCCGTGTTCGATATAATTTTGATGAATAAGAGCCTGTGACATTTGTAAGATGATATGTGGTTGCTGAATAAGTGGATGCGAAGACTTACCAACAGACTGCGAACACCATGAAGGTTCCAACGGCGCCGAAAAGAGCAAAGACTCCCATGTACATGCCTATTTTCTCATTCGGGTGGAGGGCATTGGCTTCGGACCACCATTTTAACCAGATTGCTAGATGGTGAGTTAGCTCAATCGCAGGCCACAGGGAAACTGGTCGTTGTCGACAGACTTACTCGGGAATTCTAAGCAAAAGACCCACAAGGCCAGTGTCAATACGAACAGACCCACGATAAACCATCCGGAGCTTTCAAAATAGTATTTGTAAACCAAAGGGTCCCCGGTTTTACGCCTTGCATCTTCCGCAATCGCGTCTGGTTCTTCCATAAGTTCTTCAGATACTCGTGATTCTTCGTCGGTAGAATCGTTGTGAGTCATGTGCTGTGTTTTCTCCTCGACAGCCTCATCATTCAGTGTAATTCCAAGATGGTTGATGTAGCCATTGCTTGTAAGGAGCACTGCAGGGCTTCCGACCTCGACAACTTTCCCCCCTTCGAGGGCGATGATCTTGTCAGCGAGTGCCATGAGTTTGTCTAGGTTCTGTTAGCATCCTTTATCAGCAAGATACTCGTCTCAGTAACTCACGGTTGTGAGTAGCTAGGACGACGGTAACTCGGTATCTTCTGAAGATCCCGTTGCGTCCCAGCAAAGAATTGGAGATGTGTTCGATTGTACGAGCATCCATGCCGCTGAATGTATCGTCGAGGAAAATAACCGAGCACCTTGAGTACACAGCTCGTGCAAGAGCCTATTTGAATGTTTAGTGTTGTCCCTTTGTCAGCCAATGTTCACTTACGATTCGTTGTTTCTGGCCACCGCTTAGGCTACATCCTTTACTCCCAACAGCTGCCATATCCCCAAGCTTAATCTGCTCGAGATCTGGGCCCAATGCACAAGCATTTTGAACCGTCTCGTACCATTTTGGATCATACGGTGACACTCCGAGAATGTTCTTACGAATCGTCGTATTTTCCAACCACGGTTCCTGAGGGCAGTACGCGACAGATCCAACTCCCTTGGAAATGGTTCCAGAGATGGGGATTGTCTCTCCAATAATGCTTTCCAAAAGAGACGTCTTTCCGCTTCCAATAGGGCCCACAATGGCAGTCAAGCTCTCAGAGTCGACTCGCATTTCGATGTCGGTTAGAACTGTAGGTCCCGCTGGTTTCCAACTGAAGCTCTGGCCATGTAGTGAAATAAAATGATCCCCTGAAACGCGTGCAGAAGAGTATTGTACCCCACCAGTCAAAGACTGGAGACTGATAACAGACCTGGAGTCGTGAGGAGCAGCATCTGTGCTGTGGTCAGATGTCGGCTTCTTCGGGTAATAGTTGGCATATTCCTGGATGCGATCGAAGCTACCGATAGACTGCAGAACATCCGGAAGGGCTTGTATAAACATCAAAACAGGTCTTGTTAGCAAGCTGATGAGTGTGATTGACGTGAAGGCTTGTGCTGTCAGAAGAGATTCGTTCTTCCAGTAGACAGCAATAATTGCATACATCCCAAAGGTGACCACTGGCCCTATGTTGAGAACACAATTTGCTAAGACTCAAGTTAATAAAAAGGAAAAGAAAAAAAAAGGTTAAGAAACCTACAGAGAACGATTCGCACGGTAAGGAGTATTCTAAATCCTTTGGATGTCTGGATTTCATCACGCCGGAGCTTGTGGATAACGGTAGACATGATTTCCGATAGGCCAAGCATCTTGACGGCTTTCATATCACCAAGCATAGCAGTGGTGATACGAAGTCGCTCCTGGACCTTCTCAATCCATCGACGTTGTTCACGTTTAGTTGAGGCCGAAAGTTTCGAAGTAATCGCGATAAAAACTAAATGAGCACGTCAGTTGTGACCTTGTCAGTATGAGAAATCTCTTTCTCGCTATGAACGTACTGATCGCGACAACAACAGGTGCGACACAGGCGACAGAAAGTTGTCGCTCTAGCAACCATACTGCGATAGACATATCAAGTACTGTCGCCCATATTTCGTGAATTGCACGAAATGACTCGACGATGCGTGGTATGTCTGTTCCCATTAAAGCCACTGCAGTGATGTCTTCTGAATCAACGGATCGTATCTCCAAGGTTCGTTGATATACTAGGGCAGTTAAACCTCCTCGAAGGCGTGTGACGAATCGAAACAGTTGGTATTGGTAGATCGCAGTAGACGTCTTATAATTGGGCATTAGTAAGATCATAATTGACACAACGAGGACATTGAGATTACTCACAGCAAGACCCAAGTAAACAAGGGTCCAGGCACCAATTAGTCCTTTTCCATACGTACTATCCGGTGAATTTTGTGCAACAAATTTCACCGTGGTCTCAACCATAAAGGGTTGCGCAAAGGTGAAGGCGGTTAGACAGAGACGTGGGATAATTGCAGACGAGAAGGAGAAGAAGAAAGCGCGAAAACATGCACGAAGTAGACTATGACGCTCTTGCTGATTGTCTATTCATGATTAGCGCTGAGAATAAATTGCTACCGAACTAACTCACAAGTTGCCCAGGTAGATAATAGCTTTTGTCGTAGCACAGAACTCCGAAGCTGCGTATCCAGCATAGGTAGGTCATTTACCGCGATAAATTTGGTGTACCCGAGACGTAATGTGACCAGCAGCCAGGCAAAGCTCGTCCGCACCCAAAGTCCGCTATACTGTTCTGGTGCGTACTCTTTCAACATGCCAGGCCGTTGGGATACCCTCAAGCTCGACCTCCTTTCAATGGATTCAAGGATGAAAGCAATGATGGTCAAAATGAATACCGCGGTGAAAGCAGCCGGTTCTGGAGCGCTCGGTGCCATAAGCCATAGCGTTCGAATTCGGGCAATAGATAGAACAATTGACGCGGAAATGTAGAGGCTCAGAAGCGTGGAAGGACGGATAGATCGCTGGTGGTCGAGGTATGAAAGTAGTATCGCGCCGATTGTAGCTGTCAGACTTAGAATATCAGCCGCCAATGAGGCAGCTGTTTTGAATGATTCATGTTGAGCTCGCAGGATTAAAAATGCGAGTTGGGTAATGAGAAGCCCCCCGAGTGCAATCTGAATGATAATTATGGTAAGCTTCTCCCATGTGGTTGAATTCCCCAATGACCTCAGCTTACCAATTTGCCAATTTGAAGCTTGGAATTAATCGAGCTGGTCGGGGCGCTCTTCAGCAACCGAAAAACATTCCATGGCAGCAGGCAGATAAAGACTGCGGCTGGTAGGCAGGCGAAAAAGACATCTTCAAATTGCAGGGTAAAATCGAATGACCGGCAAGACTTATTTATTCGAGGTCCAAACGACTGATCCCAGGCAAGCAAGCAAGTCGAGCCTGCTACTTGGGCTATAGCAAGCTCTTCCATGGCTAGTTTGAGGCTTTGGAGAATGGCGAGAAGGCACAAATTGGCGGTAATTCCACAATTCACAACAGAGCCGTTTAGCCGTTATCAGCCCTACCATCTTTGGCGGGAGTCAGCACTTTTGTAGGGCCTCTTGATAAAAGTCACGCGATTCTGATTGCGCAAGCGAATGCCGTCAAGTCGGAACTTTTGTTCCCCACCGTTACCCCATTTGAGCAATTGGCTACGACAGCATCGATATACGGGCGCACTGGAGTACCCCTGCAAGAACCGTTCATCCAAAGGGGCAATTGATGGAATTTGATGCAGGACCTAGGCGCCGATAGCCGGCCGACTGGTGCGCTTTACCCTGGCTATCTGTCGCATAATCAGTGATTGCCTATTTAGTCCCTACAACATCGCAGTGGTTGGTTAGGCACTGAGAGAACACGTACCAAATACGAATTACGACGCCCCGCTAGAGATTACAAATCAGTTGTTTGTTGTTAACTACGTCGGGCATCCAAGGTGCACACGTAATAATATTCGCAACGGTTACGCGTTGATCGCATGTGTATGCATCTTTTAGGCTTAAATCAGTCTCCATAATTTCTCTTCTGAGCTCGCCGGTGTCGCATTTTTGTCAAGGCAGCCAGGCACCCAGTATGAGATAGGCAGCCATAATTACGCTGACGGTTATTATGACGTGAACTTGAGTCTTTTTCCGGTTGATCGTGCTTTATAGCAAAATGACGAGTTCTACATCATGCTCCACGCCATATTCGACTGCAAAGCTCCCCAGGCAACCAACATCTTTTTGCAATTGCGATACCTGTCGCGGTCGTCTTTTCTTGAAGGCGGTATTGCCTCTGTAATTTCTCCTCAGGTGAGGTCGAAACTACGAGAAATGCAACGTATCCGAGTATCGGCGATAGGATTCCCTATAGAAGGGCATAAATAGCAACCTACGGCCCTGTATTAATAGAAGTCACCCCTCATCCCTACTATCTATTAAGCATTTAGTAGCTAGTTTGCCCTCTTCACTCCCTAGTTGTACGCTACACCCTGACAAGTGCCTTGGTCAAGCATGCGTCAGTAAGATGATGCAGCCTTGGAGTTTCAGTTAGTGCGCATAAGGGCACACGTTTATTTTGTCATTTTTGCTTTTAACAAGTTGGGTAAATCGACAGAAGCTGAGTCGTAGTCATTTTTACTATATTTGGTCATCGAATGGCAACAACGTTTTCTCGTTACTCCCTGACCCTCAATCACCAATCATAGAATGCCGATAACTGATCTTATAGAGAACAAGGCTACTACACTACATTACCTCGGAAAGGGCTTGAATGGGCCAGTAGTTATTTTGGCTCGGTGCGCTGCCCCAACGTGACAGTGTTGACTGTGAGTGTGACGATTCTTTCCGGCAGTTATCCACTTTATCTGATACATGCAAGAAAGCAAGGTGTTAACGAGATTACTTTATGACCTATTCACGAGCCTGATATTGAGCGCTATGTTCTCATCTATGGTAAGTTAGATTGTCAACTATCTAATTCTATCTACTCACCACTGTTTTCATAAAAACATCTTGATGTCTTACAAAGTGTAAGTGAAAGTCCATCGTCCAAATTCTCAAATTGAGATTTTCAGAAAATACTACGATCCTGATCCAGACTTGAGTTACGTCCCGACTGAAAGAGACCGCTAACATGATTGGCTGGGATAAATTATCTCATTTCCGGGAATACACTAGGCTACATATATTCATAGTGCGCCTGTGAAATGGAAGTTGATGTCCACCTTTGTTGGAGTTGGTAACTTCAACCAGAAAAGGGAAAAGGTGGATTGACTTTTTGATAGAGATTGCCTAAAATGATAAAGAGAATCTAGTGTGGTGATTGAGCTAGCTGAAATTCAGAGAAAAGAAAATCTGGCATTTGAACGCCTTATTGAGGACGTAAAGCCCCCTTCTCAGAGTCACTCCACCGACCATGTATGAACTGCCGAACACTTTTTCCCCAGAAAGCAGCAGGGACAGTAAGAACACCAAGGACTAGGATCAGTCCAGAAATGAGCGTGGTTGGCTCAATGATATGCTTTGACTCAACCCACGGCACGATTGCACTGCCGATACCGAAGCTTATCATGTTGCCTATAAATAGCTGGACAGCTAAAGCCGCAGCAGCCCATTGAGGAAAGGCCTCAGTTATCCAAAGTGTAAAGGCAACGTTTCCGGTGAGCCAGCTAAAGATGCTTAAGGAAGAGGCGATAAACAGCCAGGCTGGCGGCCAACCTTTCTCTATTGCAATGCCATTAAGTGCCACGCTGAGCAAGCCTGAGAGGACGGGGATAGCGAAGCCTGGCAAATAAACCTCGGCATGTCGGATGCCGCCCATTCGAAATGTGTAGTAGCGTGTGAACCAAGAAGCTAGTGGGCCGCTGGCTGGAAATGCCAGAACGGAGCCAATGATCCCCGTGACCCCAAAAAGTGTACTGACAGCCGAAGGATCCTGACCACAGACTCCTACTAGGACACTGGGTTGCGTTAGGTTCAAGAAGACAACACCACTCAGTATGGCTCCAGTGAGGAGGGAGACCCAAAAAGTCAAGGGGTTCAGGATGCAGAGTAGCATCTGCATGTATGTCGCAGCCATGCCTTTCAAATCAGTCCCAGGTGCTCGGCTGACTTTGAGACGGATGAAGGGATTGCGTGTCACTGGCAGCTCAGGGAGAGGTCTTTCTAAGCCGATATCCTCAACTTCTTCCCACTCCGCGTAAATCTTTACTTTCTCAGAGCTGCTTTGAACAAGGACGCGTCCATCAAGCGCAACTGGAGGTCGCAAAAAATATGTCTCAGGGAGGAAGACTAGAGCGAGAATGAGTGCGACTAGACATGGCGCAAGCCATATCCGGTAGACTTCACGCCAGTTGGTATTCATGTCTGTCTTCAATGGCAGAATTATGAGCCCCAGCTTGATGAAAACCGACCCAACACACCAGTATAAAGAGAGAGCGCTCGGGCGTTCGCCAATGAATGTGGCGTCAATGATTATGAGAAGACACTAACATGGTTAGCGAAAGATCAGACAGCCGATGGGGAATTGCTTACCATCCCAATTGCGGACCCAGCAGCCAGGGCTTGCAAGCAGAGGGCTATCAGTAGTTGGAGGAAACTACCGGCTATTCCGGCCCACAATGTAGAGATGCCGGTGACAAATGCTGCGCCTAAGAATATGGGACGTCGCCCAACACCGGTAGAAATAGGAATCCCTAAAAGATACCCGAAGCCAGTAAACAGCGTCATCGCGGAAGAGAGTGAATGGATGCTAAAAGGACTCATATCCTATTTGACTTAGCACAGGTGATTTGAATACGGATTAGTCGGCAACTTACCTCTTCTTTGAACTCCTGCTGAATGGCTTTGACGAGAAATCCAGGAAGGTTGAGTTCGAAGGAGGCTACGACAGAGTAGAGCTGTAACGCAAAAAAAGCCATCCATCTCTTGGAGGGAGACCAAGTCAACGGATCTCGATGGGAAGTGCTCGGAATCGGGAGCTTCAGAACACGACCAGCCGAGGAAATAAAGAAGACGCTGCCAGCAGCGTGGAGAGAATCACGTCTTGACGTGGATGGAATTGACCCAACTGTAGACGTCATCTTGTCCTGACATCTGGTATCCCATTAAGAAAACAAAGTGGCTTTTCGTTTAGTTAAAAGAACCATGTGAAATGCGGTCACGCTTCCATGGGGGCTTCGAGAGGTTTTGAATTCAACCAGCATCGCTTACACGACCTTGACGCCTCTCCCCTCTAGCTCAGTTAACTAACTCCTGGCGGCATAGCCCGCGGTCTCTGACCAACACTGGGTGTGAGACCGAAGTCAACCTTGGACTTAAATCAGATACGAAGGCCAGGGTAACATTGGAATCGACGAGCGGGCGCGTCTGCCAGTCGGTTGTCTGCTGCGAAGGTGTTCGATTGGGCTGTCTTGATTTTAAGTTTCCCCGGACTGCCTCTAGAGCTTCAGGGGTCTGATGGCGTCTCAAGTCAGTGAGCTTTTCCCTCACAATGGGGCTCAGAGAAAACGACAAGGGTATCATTGCGACTAGAGCTTAGCTCAAAGCGAGCTGCGTTTGGTTAGACTGGAGACACGAGTGTATCAAAACAGGCAGGGTCGGATGCCGCGGAAAGCCAGACACGTTGGTGAAACTTTATCAAGTTACCGAAATTTGTCTGCCGACTGATTGACAGCTACTTTAGGATGTCACTGTCGAATATTGTTGATGAATCCCGGCTTCCTGATTGCGTTAAGAAAAGCTAGTTCACATGCTAGCTCAAGTCCACGCAATTCTACAGGCGAGAATTCATACAGAGATACCCGGGGGAAAAAACCTTGTTGTGGTCGGGTGTGGGTATGCAAATGCCGGTGTTGCGTCATGGCGTTTAAGATGCGGCGTTTCGAAGATTTGGAACGAGGCTGCATCGTGATATGCGTGACCACGTAAACTCAACTCTCGACGCAACCGCGCGTTTTTATTGTGACCATACAGAAAAAGGCGTCGATCATAGTTTGGTTTCGCCACGTTTGTGTTCTGTGTCAACATGCTTCATCCTTGCATCGCCTTATACAAAATGCCCTGGCCATTGCGCCCAAAGAAAATGACGACGTACACTTTTAATTGCCATATCAAGATCGGCGAGACTGAGCAAAGTCGGGTCAAATGCTAATTCTCTGCAACCGAGTTCTTGCGAGAAATTAGCATGTTGGTAAGAAATTTAGTAATGCGATCTATGTTTCTGCAGTGTCTGGCACAACGCCCTTTCTGATGATCAATGATGCCCAGAAATGTCGAGACCAAGTACCGAAGGGTCCACAAAGTTAAACCCCATCTCCCAGGGGGCAATACGACCCTTGAAGTCTCAGTAACCCTGGGTTGGTCAGACGGTTGGTGTCGCGTCACGTTCAACATGGTATGATTGCATTCACTTCCTATGAAGTGCTGAAGCAAGCCGCAGGAAACCCACAATGAAATAAACAAGTCGCTCGAGGAGGAAATATGTGGTGCTCTATTGTATGCGTATGTACCTCTCGTACTCCTTATGCCTCGCTGTATTCATCGAACGAGGTTCCGGTCGATGCTTCAAGAGCACATTGCTGATACTGTATGACTAGCTTCAAAGCTGAAAACCCTTTACAAATCAGAATCAAATTTTGACATCTTGGGTTCACGACACAGCTTAAATATTCATCATTACTCTCAACAAGACATGAGTAATCTCGGTTCTACCCACCTGGCAGGCGCATGGAAGCTGCTAGCAACTTAAAACGAACGCTCACAGCGTAGCAAATCCAAGCTCGTAAGCAAACCCGACCACCATCTGAGCGAACTGTTGGACATGAGCAAAGTCAACTGTGCTCAGCGTATCTTGAGCCGAGTGAATGTTGGGGCTAATATTGGCGAACGTGGACTCGAAAGCGAGCGCCGCGGGGTAGCCTGCCCTGGTTGCAGACGCATGATCAGAGCATCCATAGCCACATGTGGAATCCACAGCAGTGAGAGAGGTATACTGGGCATATCGTCAGCTATCATTCGGTTTCTAGAGTATTCTTACTTACAGCCGCGATGACCTTCTTGAGGAACGCTGTCAGTGAAGCGTCAACGTTATCAGTGATAACGCCAATGACCTCTTTGGTGCCGGCCTTGATGTAGCCAGTCATGTCCTGATTGAGCATCGCCCCAACATCTGCACCCTGACGAGAATATTGTTGGAAGATGGCGCTACTGCCAAGCAGACCAGCTTCTTCACCAGCGTACCAGTGGAACTCGATGGTGTTGGCCGCCTCGCCAGACGCAATGCGAGAATCTGTCAAGAGAACGGTGAAAGCCTCGAGGATAGTGATGCTACCTGATCCATCATCATCTGCGGCAGTTAGCCTCACGCTTCAGCTCTTGCACGAGGTAAACTCACCAGCACCAGGGGCACGTCCCGCCGCTCGGTTCTGAAGGTTGACAGAGTCTAGATGAGCACCAACAATGATCTTCTTGGCACTCTTTCCAGGAATGGTAGCAATGATACTCGGCTGTCTGAAAGAATGCGCAAATGTTGTAACATTCACGCCTGAAGCGCCACTCGCTGAGATAATAGACTGAACCTGTGCCAGCAGCCACTCAGCAGACTGCTGTCCGTAAGATGCAGTATAGTATCTGTTGTGAAAGGTGGAAAACGTCGTCAGAGCAGTGCGCATTCGTGACTGGCTCAGTTGAGGGAATAGAGCATTCACGGCGGTTGTTTGCGCGACAGCATTGGGGAAGGTTGCACGTTTTTGAAGACCAGCGGCAGGCTCATCGTCGAGGTCTGTGATATCGATAAAGTGTTTGTGTTCCTATGAGGATTAGATGAATAGTGACAGTGCCGTGGGTCAAATTACAGCTTTCAGTGCCCACTTCTCCTCCTCAGTAACGGTACGAACGTCGCCGGGTGCAAGTTCAATCTTGTACAGAGGCTCTTCTAAGCGTCGTGGTTTGATCGAGGCGGCATTTGATAGCGCTGCAAGGAGCGCGAATGCAATAATTCCTCGCATATTGACAAGAAGCTATAAGTTGAGGCCAAATGTTTTCGAAGTTCTGCAATCGTCTGCTCGACTGCTCTGTAAGCGCAGGATTCAAGCTCCAGGCCTAGTTCTTGGGGTCTACCGACGCGTTATATATGTACTAGTTCTCATACATTTCCATTTTTGGAAGGCAAATAATATTCATGCGGCCACTATAGTCATTGCGATCAGTCTCGGGTGAAAAAACGCATTTCTGGCAGGAGAAAATCAAGTTGCGAAGGACACTCCCTCACAGTCACACTGCATTTACGAGGTCAAAGTAGTATCAGAAGATCCCACTTATGCGATCCACAAATTAAGCCATATGAGCAAAACGACCTTCCAGAATCAAACCTGCATGCCGGCATCCCATCCGATCGACCTCCTCTATATCGACTTAGGGTCGCATCGCGCAGCGGGCCGCATCGGAGTTGCCTGTTTGGGCAGGTCACCGAATGATGTCAGGGACTTTGGGGGATCTTGGCATTTTTAGGGATTGATCTAGATTTATTGTAGCATACTTAACCCGCGTGTATCAGATGATCCTCGCTTATAATGGAATAACTACTCACGGAAAGGGGAGCTGGCATAGAATTAATGGGAAACATGAGGCCATACTGGGATGAGCTCGACACCCTAACCGTAACATATAATAATGGTGAGTTATAAAACTGGGTCACCCCCTCAATTGGGTTGTCTAGCCTCAGAAAGGCAATCAAAAGTTCCAGCCCTTATTTTTCATCTAGGTTACGATTTTGGGCATCTAGCAAGCTTGTCGAAGCATTGCCACAGTGGCGGCCGCCAGAAAATCGCCCTTGACACTCAGCCACTTTCAAAACAGCAGATCCGGTTCTAGTGAAACTTGGTGTGTAGAAACGCGATGTCCCACCCCAGTTTTCCCTTCGCATTATTTGCGATATAGATAGCCGTCCATACTTCTACCTAGGTCTACCACTTACCTCAAGTTGTCATTTCATATTCTCGACGCCAAGCTGACCGGGTCTGGATGCGTATATGAGACAATTTCACTACTAAAATTACTCGGCTTTCGACATTGAGAGCATGGGCACGAATTGCCTTCTTTGCATTCCACATATATTCATATCCTCTAAACCATCCGCTGTTGTTCGAAATCATTACTGACTCGACCTTATCGCGACAACCATTAAATAAATGGTATTCTGGTGCGGTTTAATCCAATTTATTAATAGCATCGGTTTTATCCCGCGTGGTGTAGTAAGGAAATGGCGTGTATTCTCTATTCAACAATACAGTGCGAACTTTGAAACTCTCGTCAATATTCATCCCAGGTCTTGCCAATTATCAAAGATACTTATTCATCTCACTAAAAAGGTACATTTGTTATAAGATTTGTTTGTGTACAATATGAAATTCTACATTATTAAGATCAATTCCTCATTTTCTTCTTTCCAGTTGGAATACATCAGGAGGATATCTCATTTATATACGATGGGCGTAGTACGGGTATTTGTATGTAAGAAGTCTCATAACACTGAAGTAACTAATTTAATTTGCAAGAATATTAATGCGTAGTTATGTGCCGCGTGATATACAAGATCCTCCTATTGATAAATGAGATTGTTTACAACTTAACGGGGGAGCTAAGTGTAAGAGTGACAGGCGAGCCGTCAAGCGTCACCCACTGGATAGGAGGCTCAGCGCCAACCACATCAGAAGTGACGGAACCCCCGGAGGCACTGGAAGAGCCTGAGGGGATGGTGACGGGAATCTTGGCAGAGCAAGTGTTACCATCCGCAGTGACGGTGATAGACTCGATTGACAAGCCGTCATCTGAGAAGGTGTAAGAAAGCTTAGGGTTGCAATCATCCACTGTCTTGCGGTCGACGAAGTATTGAGCAATGTCATCGTGCTTGAGGGAGAGGATAGGCCAGTTGGTCAGACGAGCGATCTCTTGGGCAATTGTCTCAGTCCAGTACATAACCAGAGACATCTGGGCACTGTAGTCACCAACAGTCCTCGTTTCAACAGTGGTCTGATGCATATTGGCCTGATGGAACATGTAGGGGTCAGCCATCAATGCGAGCAGGTTGCGCACATTAGTGGACTTGGAGATAGCCATCAGGTCATCAAAGACACCAGTGCCGCTAGAGATAGCAGCCCACTCCTCGGCACAGCAGTCGGCAGTAGCGCAGTTGTAGTAGATGGCAAGGGAAAATCGAGGGACAATAACAAGTCCGTCATAACCGTTGTCAGCCACAGTTGAAATCAGGGGCCAGTAGGTGTGTCCGGTGTTTCGGAGGACAGAACGGGTGTTATCACCAACGACGTGGTAGATGCCATTATCGGTCCAAGCCTTGATAACATCTCCGTTGTGAAGACCAGTGATAGCTGGAGGGATAATACCATGGGCGGAGAAGTGGGTAGCCTTATCGATACCGGTTTGCGCCAACCAAGCCTGGTTGAAAGCAATCTCACGGGCAGCATCGTGGTAGGTGGCATTGTTCAGCTCGAGATGAGTGAAGGTATGAGAAACGTGGGCAAAGGCATTGCGGTTCTCTTCGACCATAAACCAGGCAGCGAAGTCATCCAGCTCGGCACAAGTCTTGGTCCAGTTGTAGGTCTCGTATCCAGTAGGCCAGCGGTCCTCGCCGGTGCCAAGGGGCTTCACGAACTCCAAGGCGGTGTCAGCAACCTCGTCGTAGTCAACAGCGTCATTAGGAATGCAGATATCCTGGGTGGTGTCCAACTCAGCAGCAGAAATAAAATCACCGTTGCCGTTGTGTCCAAACTCGAGCCAGAATGCAGAGCCAGTGGGAAGGCGGCTGTTAATGCTTGTTTGCCAGGCGATGTGGGCGTTTAGGTCGGCAATCTCAATCTTGAGTTCAGTGCCAGCAGGGGAGTAGAGCTCAGTAGCTAGCTGAAGATCGTCGATCTGGCAGCTCAGATGAACCTTACGCTTGCCAAGGAAGACACCGCGAGTGACCCAGTGGATATGAGCGTGCTGGAGGAAAGCAGAGGTCTCGGACCAATCAGGAGCCCAGCTCATGAACCACACGAACTGTTCACGGCCGCTGAAGTTATTGATAACAGCGGCGACGCTCGCTGAAGTGAAACCAGTAGTGACACCAAACATAGCTACGGCCTTGGTGGTGGCAGAATCAGTAATAGTGGCAGGAACGTGGTAAAGGCCATCGGTGGCCATCTCAGCTTCGCTAGAAGATTGTTAGCTGGGAAGTGCCGAAGTATTTCTTGAGGTACTTACATCTTGAGATTGGCAGTAGGGAAGTCGGAGACATCAGAGAAGTAGACGCTCTGCTCAACTCCGGCGTCACAGCAGCTGCCAGAAACGGTAGTAACACCGAAGTCAACACCGGGCCACTCATTGATGCGAACCATTCGGACGCTGAAGTCAGTCTGGTAGGCATGGATGGCGGTCCACTGATCAGCGGTGATAGCACTGGCCCACCCAGCGGTGTAAGAGTAAGATACAGCGTCCACAACAATAATGCCACCATAGTTGCCGTGAGAAATGGAGTCGTTCAGGGTAGGGAGCGCAATTCCCTCAGAGGGAACAATAAGGGTCTCATAGGGGATACCATAGGCCAACAGACCAAGACTGGCAGCAGAGGCTTCGCTGTCCTCACGGGCGAGGATGAGGATAGTGCTGTCAATGGTGGCAATGGGGGCAGCGGAAGTGGTGGTGCTGGAAGCAGTACTCTGGGAAGCGACAGTTGTAGTATCAGCAGAGCTGGTGGTACCAGCAGCAGAGACACTCTGAGTGGAAGACTCAGTGGAAGACTCAGTGGAGCTGGAAGACTCGGTTGAACTAGCAGCAGTAGAGCTAGAGAACTCGGTAGAGCTGGCAGATTCGGTGGAAGCAGAGCTGGAAGACTCAGTAGAGCTGACAGACTCAGTGGAAGCAGAGCTGGAAGACTCGGTAGAGCTGGCAGACTCAGTCGAGCTGGTAGTAGCAGTGGAAGACTCGGTCAAGGTGGAAGACTCAGTAG
>JAANBB010000430.1:0-33468 GCA_014621425.1 Cylindrodendrum hubeiense | reverse complement strand
CCGGGTACGAATTGACTGACGCCGCAGTGTCAAGCAGCACGCTCACACTCTCACACACCCGCGCACCCCCGGTCTCCCACTCTGCCACCACTCTCCCACCACCTCTCCGCTTTCTCTCTCACCTTGCCGCAGCATGGGCCAGTCGCTCTCAACCATGGCCGCCTCTCCTTCGGGTCCCGGGTCTGCCCAAAACGTCTTAAACCGACTTTTCCTCGTTAGCGGCCCCTTGCGCACGGCAACATCGTCTGCTCTCACCCGCACGTCTGCTGTTGTCCCCCTCGTTGCTGCTGTCACGGCGACTACTAATAATCGCCCTCGACTGCCGCTCCCCCGTTTCTCCTATTCTCTCAAGTCACCCCATCTCTTCCATCCCATGGCGTCGTCTCCCTATAGCACTGCCAGCTCTGAAATCCACACGCCTCGGTCATCATCTCCGTCATCGTCCGTACTCCCTGCTCCCCCTCCAGAAGTATAACAATACTGACTTTCCCGTGTCCATCCAGTCGAAGCTTGACAAATTCCCATCCCATGTCCAACGTCGATATCTCAGTCATTGAACAAAAGATCAAGATGGCCACTCTCGATCAACACCGCGGCTATGCCCAGAACCACTTTGCGGAGGTCAAGCAAGACCGTCCCACCGAGTACCTCGCTGAGGACCAGGCTGCCGGCTACCAGATCGTCCGCGAGCCTTTCTGGAACAAGGGTGAGTTTATCTCCTTCTCGTTGTTCGCCAACAACATTGTGGTGTTGGTCAACTTGATCTCCCATTCCCTCCATGTCCCATCTCCTTCGTCATCGTAGTTATCGTCGGGTTCGAACTCGGTGTTGGTGTCGTCTTGTTATCTCGTCGTCGCTGCTTGATGTGAGAAATAGCCCCCGCTGACATTATCTTTCCTAGGCCTCGCCTTCACCCCCGAGGAGCGTGTCAGCAAGAACCTCACAGGTCTTCTCCCCCACACCATGGAGAGCTTCCAGACCCAGTGCGCCCGAGCCATGAAGATGATCCGCAGCCGTTCGACCCCCATCGATCAATACCTGTACCTTTCCTCAATCAAGGACCAGAACATAGACCTCTTCTACCGCCTCCTCATCGATAACGTCCGCGACCTCATGCCCCTCGTCTACACCCCCACCATCGGTGATGTGTGTCTCCAGTACTCAAGCCTTTACACTCGCCCTGAGGCTCTGTATATCTCCATTAAGCAACGCAAGTCGATTCGTACTATGCTCCAGAACTGGCCCTGCAAGACCCCCGAGATCTGCGTCGTGACCGATGGTTCCCGTATTCTCGGACTTGGTGACCTTGGTATCAACGGTGTTGGCATTTCGGTATGACTTCCCCTCAAGCTTGTGTTTAGTATGGAGCTGCACTAACACCTACCCCTGCAGGTTGGCAAGCTTGCCCTGTACACCGGTGCTGCCGGTATCCACCCCGATAAGACCCTGCCCATTGTTCTGGACTGTGGTACCAACAACGAGGACAACCTCAAGGACCCCTTCTACCTGGGCCTGCGCCAGAAGCGTCCCTCATTCGAGATCCAACAGGGATTCATGGATGAGTTCATGGAGGCTGTCCACGATGTTTTCCCCGACATGGTTGTTCAGTTCGAGGACTTCGAGAGCCAGAAGGCCTTCGATTACCTTGAGCGCTACCGCAACCAGTACAAGTGCTTTGTAAGTCGAGATGTGACAATAAAACAAATAACGTTTAGATTCGCTAACCTGGACCTAAGAACGATGATATCCAGGGAACTGGTGCCGTCGTCCTCGCAGGGTAAGCAAGACTCCACAACTCCCGATACACTAGTATCAGGACTAACACATCTTCAGTTATATTGGTGCCGTAGATCTGTCTGGCGTTCCCATTGAGGACCAACGTCTGGTCTTCATGGGCGCTGGTTCCGCCGGTGTCGGTGTTGCTAAGCAGCTCGTCGAGTACTACACTAAGCGTGGCTTGACTGAGGAGGCTGCCCGTGACAAGTTCTGGCTTGTAGACACCAAGGGCCTTGTTACCAAGGACCGTGGTGACCGTCTCGCTGAGCACAAGAAGTACTTTGCCCGTACCGACAACAACGGCCAGCAGTTCCGTACTCTTGAGGACGTCATTGAGTACGTCAAGCCCAGCGCCCTTATCGGTCTCACTGCCACTTTCGGTGTCTTCACCGAGTCCATTGTCGGCGCTCTTAAGAGCTCTGTTGACGAGGGTGGCATTGGACGCCGTCCCATTCTCTTCCCCCTCAGCAACCCCCTTACCAAGGCCGAGTGCACCTTTGAGCAGGCCATCCAGTGGACTGAGGGTACTGTCCTCTTCGCCTCAGGCTCTCCCTTCAACCCTGTCAAGGCCAAGTTCGGTGATGAGACCAGCGCTACCACCTACTACCCCAACCAGGGCAACAACGTTTATGTCTTCCCTGGCCTGGGTCTCGGTGCCATTCTCGCCAAGGCGTCCCGCATCACCGACGACATGGTGTACACCTCGGCCGCTGCTCTGTCAGGCTCGCTGAACGCCGATGAGATCCAGAAGGGTCTCATCTACCCTCGTATTGAGCGTGTTCGTGATGCCAGCGTCATTGTTGCTCGGGAGGTCATGAAGGCTGCTCGCCGTGCTGGTGTCTCAGAACTTCCCGAGTCTCAGTGGACTGAGTGGGAGGAGTGGGGTGATGTTGCTCTGAACACCTTCATCAAGCAGAACATCTATGATCCTCTCTGCTTCGCCGACAACGCCGCCGTCGCCGCCGCCGCCAAGAGCAACCTGTAAGGGAACAAAGCTCGCAACTGAGCACACTGGTGCGTCCATTTCGATGGCTTTGTCGGAATTGGATGGAAGAGAGGTGTGCAACCTCTTTCGATGAGCGACCGCACTTGCGGAGACAGCAGCACTTGAGCGTTTTGAGATTGCTACTCCTGGATGGCTCGAACGGACTTCCGTTTCAGCCAGCAGGAAGCGGGTTTCTCCCTCGCTAATGATCTTGATACCTCCTCATGCCATCCCAGCGCTCCGATCGCTGGCCATGAGTACTCTGCTGAGCGGGCCCATTGATGGGCGTTTTGCGTTTCATTATCTGCTTCATGCGTTAACGGCTGTTTAATTATTTCCATCTGGTATCGATGGCATAGAAGAGTTGGATAAAAATGAGGGGTGGAAGGTCGTACGTACTCGTAGATGAGATTGTTGATCAAGAATTGAGCCTTACCGAACACCAAACTTGTGCCCCCATGATACCATGATACCTTGATGGAATGATGTGATGCTGTAGTGTGACGAAGTAATGACGAAGTGGTGTATATGTCTGATGAAGCGTGATGGTGATGTGCCGCGAATGCCTCGAAGGAACTTGATGGGATACCGGGATCAAGAAATATGAGGAGAATTTTACTTACCTCCCTCCGGCTTCTTGAATTACCATTGAGGGAGTGGCAGCCGATGAGATTGATCACATGACTTGGAGATTGTTTGGGAAAGTATCCCCGGACCTAGCAAGTCTATGCCGACCATCTCGGTGATGAAGGGCGGACGGTGTCTTCGGTGATTAGTTCAAGTCGCCGTTTGACGAGGCCGCGCCGACCGGTTGCACCCCCTGCCAGTTGAGGGCATGAGCATATCTCGCCGAGCGAGCAATGCCATGTGAGAGCAAATTCTCACCGCTCGACGTTCATTGAGGGCACGCAGGCACGCTGGTCCCTGACGTTGCGAGTTTTGGTGATGGCGTTGATGCTGGGGCTCTAAGTGATGGACGATTCCGAGAGCCACTGTTGAAGCGACCGAGGGCACGAGCCGGGGCCACCAGCACCCATGACGAAATGGAGACGAACCGAGGGCTATCGAGATCTCGAGGAGAGGGGAGACCCACGCGTAGGCGAGGGCGTTGGGGGGGAAGTGGTTTTTGTTCGTCGCCGAGACGTCGTAAGATGGGTGGACGCGGGACATGGCCGTGGATGCGCGTCGGTAGCCGAGCGGAGGTTCGCACGAATGCTCGGGGCCGAGAGGGGGCTGACCGGGGTAGGTGCCGGTGGGCGTTTGGGGGCGGCAGCGCCCAGCGAATGTGTGTGAGGCAATTCTGCGATGGGGTAATGAGGGGGCGTGGCGGCGGGAAAGATGAGCCAATTTGTGGTCAAGGGAAACGACGTCGATTCCATTGGACGGAGCCCGAGGGTGGGTGGAGGGCTTGTCAGTTGAACAAGGGTGGTTTGTTTGGTTGTTTGACATTGCCATGTTCAGGCAGTCTGGGGAGGGCACTTTGGTGGTGATTCTCGCCGGTAGCGCGCATGGGGCATCAGTTGGTTGCTGGTGGAGACCGCTTCCGGGCCCGGCCCCGATTTTCGGGACTTGGGGTCGGAGGCCGCGGAATGGGCGTCGTGCGCGACGCCGGGAGGGGAGGATTGGATATGAGGGATGCAGACAAGGTGGCGTAGGCATTGCATTGCTTGGGCATGGCCTGGGTGCATTACCTGGGGCATCATGTCGGCATGCTGTTCTTGGAAATCCTGCGAGAAGCGAGCCCCGGACGGAGGCGGCATATCTACCATTCTGGCAACAGCCGAGTCCTCTGCCGCACCGCCAGGATGAGGCAACTAGACCATCCACGGTCCTCCGCCACTGTGCTCGGATGCAACGACGAACCCGGCCTGCGCCGCCGGAGAGCGCACCGCCATGCCCTGTTGTTGCAGTGTGGCAATCTAAGATGCCACCTCAGTATCGGTGCACCTCCGCGTGTTCCTGGCCAAGTGGACCTAATACCTGGAGAAACAAACACGGTTCGATCTGATGCGACTGATGACGCAGTCTGATCCTCCGCAAAATGCTGGGGATGTGGACATGAGTGGGGAGGCCAATTGATGAGCATTCGTGTCGTAATCATGGGGCCGCAACGATCTGTTTCTGTCTGGCTTGTCTAGGCGGGTCCATATCGCCGGTGTGTTCGGAGTACTTGTCAATCGACGCTTAGGACGATTTTGGAATAACAAGCTAATATCCCATCTGCACACCGTATCTCGTCAACGGGAGTTGCCCGTTGCTAAACAGAAATCAGCAATGGCGTATTTGGGGTTGGAGCAATGGCTGTCATGACACGCCCTCCGGCGGGAGATCATCCACCCCTCCTCCATCTCTTCCGGGGCCTCCTCAATCACCCAAAGGTGCATGATGTATGCAGTCCAAGTGAGGCTCGTCATGGCGTACGCGAAAACCCGTCCCGCCCGCTGAAGACGACTAATTCAACGCACATCATTGACGCTCCAAACCCATCCGGAACTTGCGGAAGGTTTCCGATGAATCGCTCAGCATAGCATAGTAATTATCCAAGCATCTCTAGAGTTCGCTAGACCGGACTTGTTCTCACCGACAGGGCAAGATCCAGAAATAAAGAGCTCAATTGTCAGGCCCATCACGTCAAGCTACTGCATGTCGACGGCCTTGACCTGGCACGAGACGCACGCGACGCAGGGGATCCACACCCTCCCCATGGGAAAAGAATTCGGCTACTTGTGTGGAAAGGTGAATAGCAGTTGACCCGCTTGCCTGAACTACCCGCCTGCCTGGACTTCGAAGTCCATGCAGCCCGGAGGCGTCCACCAAGTACGGCCAGGGGTGTAAACGGACGTTCAGTTCCGCCCCGCCCACACCGCATTGCGTCGGTACGTGGCCGATGGAGGGTTGCGACGTTTGAGAGCGCAACTGGACCCGCACCGGGGCCGGCACTCCACCGAGGTCTGGGCTCCGCTGAGGCTGGCTGGGGCCTGTTTTCGGTGATTGACCTGCATCGTGGGATCGGAACGGCTATGGATTGATCCCGAAGTATTTGTTTGGTCATGGTACCTCGTTAGTCGTCTCGGGACGTAGAGAAAGAGCAATTGTTGTTCTGGCGGTCAGAGATGGCGGCTGAGTCTGATTCCCAGGAATCGGAGACGAGTCGTTAGGATAGAGCCGGGCATCTTGTAAGAGCTTACCACCAGTGAGACGGGCTCGGTTGGGCTCAGGGCGGCAACGGTACCACCAACAGTGTCACGAGAAGCAAGCAGTACGAAGCAATGGGAGGCGCAGGTGTCAGTTATGACAGAAGTGAAGCGGCGTGTGTCAAGATTATGTGGGATGGAGGTGGAGAAGAGCGAATTTGCATGACCCTGTGAGCCCTGACTGACTGTGCCAGTGACGGCGGGCAGGGACGAAGCACAGCCATGGTTCCTTGGTTTGGAAGGAGGTATCCATGGCACGGCAAGTTATGGGATCCTGCCCTTTCGTTTCGGCGCTTAGATAAGCTGGCCGGTGACTTTGCAGCCTCATACGGCTCCCCAGTTCTGAAGGCCGATAACATCACCACACACACACACGCACACACACACACATATCAGGCTCTGCATTATATATTCACTCTCTCACTCACACCCTGGTGACTGAACTGCCGCGTCGACATTCTAATTATTAATTGCTGTGCGTTTCGACAGGCGTTAAGGTTCTGGAGTCCCGGAGCGTCCCGCAAGGATATGCACCGTTGGATGAGCCATAACCTACCTGTGTCATCAATCAGTCTCACGCCTCGCAGCTAAAGGATCACACCCCCTAGCCCCAAGCGTCCAGGCGACGACAACAGAGATTTCCTCACAGTTTGATTCGTCTGCCATGTAATTATTGGCCACCTTCCACCCAGGCTTTTCCTTTTGCGTCAGGGCTGTCCATTACCGAACTTTGCCGACTAATCTCCGCCATTGGTCGATCGGCTTGGCGAATGCCAAAATGACGCCCTCTGATTGGCGCAAGCACGATCCTGCAAGTGAGGTTTCCACCCGTCCGCAATGGCTTTGCGCCGGACTAAAGGCACAGCGCCCAGGGCCTCGGCGTTGAGATATTGCACCCTGCACATCACATCACTTCAAGTTGTGGTGGTTGCCTTATATTCTCGATGGCATTCCATGGCTTGAAATGGACGTTGGAAAGGAGGGGAGTGGTAGGCCTGGGAAATCCCACGATTCCACAGCTGGCCTGTGTGAGTTGGGGCTGCCATTGGAGGGCCTTGGCATGGACCACGGCACTACAGTCGCGAACCATCATGACCTTGTTACGGAGCAAAGTACCCACCTCCGCAATCCACCCGGCTTCTATCTTGAGTAATAGCTCCAGCACCGGATAGCTGTTCCATGGCGTAGCGTGGAAAACAACTGGAGCTGGGAAAAATCTGTATCCCTGGACCTGGACGCTGGACGGAATGATCTCCACAGCGCGTAGGCCTGCGTCTGCGTTTGCGGCGCCTCGTGATGTCCCGACCTTTCAACCTCACCCCCCCCTTGCCATGACGGAGCTGCTGACTCGATCCGAGAGTCCACCGTGCGGAGGTGATTGGTCGCTCCACACTATAATGACAAACTGTGGGGAGGGGCCTTTGAAAAAAACAGCCACCCTGGCGATGGGGCCCATAGCCGGGATCGAAGACGAATCGAGCAGCTGGATGACTTGGTCTATGCTGGAGAAGCTGGGGTGCGGGCGGCCTCTGCGTTCTCGGGGCCGGGAAGGGGTTCGTTCAGGCTGGCCAGGCCTGCCCCCTCATGGATGGCATGCGAGTGAGATCTGGCAAGATTGATTTCAAAGACGGCGAGATGAGATGAAGCACGTATAGGGAGGAGGAGAGAGGAGAGAGACAAGACGATACGAAGAAGCCGGTGGATCCCTCGGCGGCCGGCCTGGGGAAATACGGAATAAGGAGCAATGCCTTGCACCGTAACAAGGTCCTCAAGGTAGGTACCTGCCTCGGCATGTTGACTGATGGCAAGGGACGTTGATGCCGCCGGCTCTAGCGCGCGTACCTTGATCAACCGCTGAGGCTTTGCTCGTTACGTCGTTGATACCACGTCGGCCATGTGCGGGCGCGAGATGCGTGGGTACGGTTTGAGTTGAGAGACAGATTGGGAGCCAGATTGGGGTGGTGGTGGCGGTTGCGGTGGTGTGGTGTGAACGTGGCCATATTGACGCGACCAGACGCAGAAGAACACGCAAACTTACACCTGATTCTTCGCACAGCATACACTAGAACATGGCATCGTCGTCTTGTTGTCGTACGTCGTCATTCGCCGCCGTCTCCGCCGTTGAGATGGAGTGGGATGTTGTTGGAGGGAGTCGACTGTGTCAGTGTGATTGGTGTGGCAGCGCCTAGTCCTTGTTGAGGGGTGCATGCTCGCGTGGAGCCGGGGCAGAAAGGAGGGGGAGGCGCTGTCGACCAAGGCTACCCCAGGATGAAGACAAGGCCAGCGAAGAGGATGGAGGGAGGGACTGGTTGACCACTTGTGTGAAGCCAAACGAGCCATGGGGAGCGTGAGGAGCACCGTATGTGCGAGGAGCACCGTATGTGCGAGGAGCATGAGAGAGGAGCATGAGAGAGGCATCGGGTGGCCAACCAGGTCCGAGTCCGACGGGTTTTCGCTCCTTTGCACGCAACCGCACAGGGCCCGGGGCCGGACCATTGAAACGCCCTAGGACCCCAGGCAATCGACCCCAGAGAGGAGAGGTGCATCTGGGTAACTCGATGATGGGGCCCGGAGCGCTGCGTCGGTGTCTCGTGGCTGTTGGGGACGAGCAACGGGGATTTCGTCGTGTCCAGTCGGCAACTCCCCCAGCATCGAGCATCGTCATCTGCACGCGGTTGGCTCTGGGCGCCTGGGGCACAGCTCGAGGAGATGTCGGGAGTGGAGGAGGCAAGGAGGGCTCGAGGAGCGGGATGGGGTATCTCCACCCACACAGGGCCGTCGCCGGCTGTGACTTGCTGGTCGCACCAACATGACCGAGAGGGCTCCCCACACCCTCGCTCCCAGCAGTCCGTCCGGAGTAGTGCGTGCTGCATCCAGCAGAACCAGCCCAGCAGAACCACACCCAGAACCCAGAACCACACCCAGAACCACACCCAGAACCGTCCAGCGGAAACCCCACCCAGCAGAAGCACGCTTGGCATGCGCACGCACGCACGCTCCCCGATGCCACGGTGCCACCTCCAGACTCCGTACGGTACCTTGCTCCGTCCTTACCGCGTCTGGTGTAGGCTCGTCCGCCGCCCAGGCCGCTATCAGAAATCCGGGTCTGCAGACCACTACGCCCACCCTCCTTTCGCAGCCCGCCTTCGCAGCCCTCCTTCGCAGCCCTGGGCCGGCGTCCCCTCGACGCCCTCGACGCCCTCGACGCCATCGACACCATTTGCTGCCCCTCGACCAACTCGGCACGCCCCTCGACGAAGGCGTCACGCACGCCCTCCTCCTCCACTTGGCATTGCCCTGCTCTGCCCAAACTCCTCCGCCCCTTCGAGAGCCCTCGCCCAGACTAGCGACCAGAATATAATAACCACCCACCCCCCCCACCTGCCGCCCCCGGATTTCCGCTCCCTTGGCTTCGAACTCCTCGACTGTGTCCGTCTCCTCCAACCGTGACTGACTTCCACCACTCTCCCTTAGGGAACTTGGGCGTTTGCTCCAACCAAATCCCTGGGATCGTGGTCGACGTTGAGCCTCACTTGACTTGACCTACCTGCATTACTTGCCTGTCTCAATACGGACTGCTCTCCACTCTCCACTCCACGACAACTCTCCACTCCATCGAGTCTTTTCGCTACTTCGACGACAACACCGCCGCCACCTTTGACGACGACGACAACGACGACAACGACGACTATATTATTACTACGCCTACGAAGCTAAGCGATATATCTATTACCGACTGTGACTCCGACGCCGACGACTACCATCTCGACGACGGCTTAAATCTCCACTCCACCGCCCTCCTTCGCCACCACCGTCCGCTCGACCGGACGCTTCCATGACTGTCAAAAGTCGACACCCGCATTATCCTTTTAGGTTGGCTATTCCGGACTCTCGGGACACAACCTTCGTCAGCATCCTTGCGCCGTCGTCATTGCATTGCTGGACGTCGCATTCCAGAACTCTTCGATTACCAAGCCGCGCCAGGCGATCTGCAGCCGATTTCACCACCGGAAGGACTCTGTAAACCCGGCCCGGGATTCTCACGATACCCAATTCCATTTTAAGCCAAACAACGCCAATTTTCACAACCATGGCGGCTGAAGCATCAGAAGGATCCGCCGCCCCACCGTCGCCGGCATCCACATCGGCCAAGACCGTCACGGACAAGAACATGAAGAAGCGAGCTTCGCCCGACGATGATTCTGAGCAACCTCAAAAAGTGACGAAGCGACGTGCTGCTCGTGCTTGTGTTTCTTGCCGAGCGCGCAAAGTCCGCTGCGACGTCGTTGAGGGCGCCCCTTGCGGAAACTGCCGCTGGGACAATGTCGAGGTAGGCTCCGGGTCCTCCGGGTCTTTTTGGCCGGCTCCCCAATCTCTTTACAGTCGCTGACCTGAACAGTGCGTTGTTCAAGAAAGTCGCAGACGAAAGTGAGTGGATTTTACCCCTTCCGGCCATCTTTTGCCGGCTGTCAACCGGAGTCCCTTGCGGCTCGACTTCCCGCTTTCCGGTTCGCTGGCGGGCCTCCACGGGAGATCGCGTCATGCAATACCAATGCGGCCCTCGACAAGAATTTTGACTAACACGTACCGCAGAAAGAATCTTCTTACGGCCAGCACAGCGGGCCAGACTGCCCCCACCGAGGCACAGCTGCTCTGCAAGGCGGAGCCTAACAATCCCCTCGCGATCAGCACTGCTGACCTCCGACGCCCCAGCAGTGGCTCTGCCATCTCCACGAGCAGCATTGACGGCCCGAGCAGCTTTCTGAGCAATTCCGGCCTCGACAACCATGTGCCGCACATGATCTGTAAGTTTTGCTGACGCCAACTTGCTTTTTGTGCGCACTCTCGATCTCCTGCCCTCCGATTGGCCAGTGCCATTTTTGGAGAACGCCTCCGTTCTCCGCACTTTCAGCCGCCCCTGTCCCACTTTTTGCCCCTGTACCCCGCCTCTCGGAACCCCGACTCTCGATCACATGAAGATGACAGTGAGACGCTATTGCTGACCACGAGACCTCCTAGACCAGCGCTCTGGCTATCGTCATGACCCAGTACTACTCAACAAGCTGCAGACCACTGAAGGCAGTTCGCAGCGCGTGGGGTGGTCGAACCTCATGACCACAGCCTCAGTGTTTGACAACCTGCGCACGTCTCAATTCATCAACTCTCTCGAGGAGCCTGACAACACGAGCACGAGCAGCAGCAGTAACAACAACAATTCTAAGCTCCCCGCCTTCCTCCGCCCCCTGCCGACCAAGATTGCTGCCGAGGATGTCAAGTATCTCCACATCAAGGGCGCCCTGTCCCTTCCCACCCTGCCGCTCCAGAACGCCCTGTTGCAGGCCTACGTCGAATATGTCCATCCTTACATGCCGCTGATGGACCTCAACCACTTCCTCGGCACTATCAACAGTCGTGATGGACGCAATGGCCAAACCAGTCTGTTCTTGTACCAGGCTGTCATGTTTGCGGCGTCTGCTTTCGTGGATATGAAGTACCTCCGAGAGGGTGGTTACACCACGCGGAAGGCTGCTCGCAAATCTTTTTTCCAGAAGACAAGGGTAAGTTTGTCACACCCCCTGGCTTATCAATGACGTCGATCAATATTCACATGTCAATAGTTGCTCTACGATTTCGACTACGAGTCTGACCGCCTTATTCTTGTTCAAGCACTACTTCTGATGACGTACTGGTACGAGACGCCAGATGACCAGAAGGATACTTGGCACTGGATGGGAGTGGCAATCTCACTTGCCCACACCATCGGACTTCACCGCAATCCCGGGTCCACGAGCATGACTCCCGCCAAGCAAAAGCTCTGGAAGCGGATATGGTGGTCTTGCTTCATGCGAGACCGTCTCATCGCCCTCGGCATGAGGCGACCGACCCGCATCAAGGATGAGGATTTCGATGTCCCCATGCTGGAGGAAAGCGACTTTGAGATTGAGGTCCTCCCGGAGGACAACACAGTCATCCCAGCCTCGTGTACCCTGGTCCGGGACATTGAGATGCAGCGAGAGCTAGCCATCATGTGCATTGCCAAGGCTCAACTCTGCGTGTGCATCAGCCATATGCTGAAGGCACAATACTCGGTCCTAATCCGGGACAAGATGAAGCCCGAGAACACCACCAATAGCACTATGATGCTGTTTCCTAACAAGCAGCTTGACAACGTTGAGAGTGTTACCGAGGTGGACCACGAACTTATGGCATGGGCCGAGTCCCTGCCAACCTGCTGCCAGTACCGCACCCTGACTCCGTTGGATGTCAAGGATGGTCGTTCTACCATTGCCGTGCAGCGAACCCTTCTGCACATGGTGTACTACACGACTATCTCAGCTCTGCATCGACCCCAGTTCTTGCCTTCATCGCCTCTCCAGGCCCCCACGACGTCTCGTCAGGTCCAGGATATGTCACGTTTGAGGGTGCGCGATGCTGCCATGCACATCACCCGAATGGCGACGGAGCTTCACCAGTGCCGCCTAGAGCGTTTCCTGCCTACCACTGGTGTAACCGTCATCCTGCCGGCTATGATAATCCACCTCTTGGAGATGAAGAACCCGGCGCCACAGTCCCGTGAGCGTGCCACCAGGGGATTCCGACAGTGTATGCGAGTGATGGAGAAGCTGCGTGAAGTATATGCAGCGGCCGACTATGCGACAGGATTTCTTGACGCCGCCTTGAGAAAGGCAGCGATCGACATCAATGCCAACATTGCACCGTCGACGATGGCAATGATGAAGCGAGTGCCGGTCGAGTTCAGCGCTCAAACGCCACCTCCCGAGAACGCACCGTATATGACAGCGTCTGAGTCCCTCTTCAACGAGCGACCCAAGCGCCCGACACCCACACCCACACCGACGAGGATGATGCCGCCTAACACGATTAACGCGGCGGCCTTGGAGTTGTCAACCAACTCACCGCCACAGACGGAGCTGGAGTCTCCCGCGGCCGGTATTACCCCGAGCGCAAGCGGCGCATCGGAGGAGATCCAGCTGGATGTGGATCAGATGGACCTGGATTTCATGCAGGGCCATGATGAATTCGACTGGAACGCGGTCGCTGGAACTGATTTCGACGTTGACCAGTGGCTTCAATTTCCCCCGGAGGGAGTCGCGAACCAAGACGAGAACTTGATTGCCGGCGTATTGGGACGGGGTGTCAATGAGCCACCGACCATGTCCGCCGAGCAGGCTTTGAACTGGGCCATGAGCGCCGAGGTAGACCCTAATGTTACGGGGGTTCCCACACAGGCTTAGAGCTTCGCGGGGAGCCTTTGAGTCTCTTATTTATGATTGTTAGTGGAGAAACTGGGTAGGAGTCTGGGATTTTTTTGTTGCTTTGCCTGGAGTACCGCATTAGATTCCGGCGTCATCTTTTCTTTTGGGCCTCGGGGCGTTGAGCGCGGGCTCAGTCCTCGAGGTGGCGCAATTGTATTGGACGGGTCGGTGGATTATTTGTTATGGTTGGGGATATCGTTTGGGCACCAAAAAAGGAACGCTGAGCATGACAGTTACGAAACTAATTCAACGAGGGAGTTGAAGGTTCCCGAGGAGGAGGAAGAGGGTGTACATGATGGAAACTTGACTTGGGCATCTATCCACAGACGCCCTTTCCTACCTTGTTACGGTACATACTAGCTAGTGAAGAGAAACGAAGACGAATGCACATTTAACCCATATGAGTCCCCTTTGTATGTGACAGTGCGACGGTGTGACGGTGTGACGGTGTGAGGAATACAATACGGGGAAGGGGAATATGGGATGAAAATCGACCGACACGATGAGATGAGATGAGATGGATGAGCTGAGACAATATGAGGTGATGTGATCTGGGCCGAGGGAAGATGAGCTGATGATCTGAGGTAGCTGAATCATATCTGTCTGTGCTGTCGCGACCATCTCAGGTGAGGGTAGCCAAGTTGGGAGAACAGGTAGGGAAGGGCGATGTTGAGGACGGGCTGAACCGGATGGGATGGGAAAGGGAATGAGGCCTAACAAGGAGCGAGGAGCGAGGAGCGAGAAGCGAGAAACACGGTCAGAGTACGAATACAAATGCAGAGCACGGATGGTATTGGGCATTGGGCCATGTCGGACAAAACCCCGGTTCCCGAGCGCGAACCGCATCGTACCTGGGCGGATGTCTTACACCACAGACCACAGGCATGTGGCCTCCGCGATGGCGACGGCGACCGTGTCTTGCGCGTGTCTCTGTGTTTTGTTTCTCGATAGGGACCCTGCGTGCAGGGGAGGGGTTGTAGAACAGCGGGAAGACGGGATGGTCCCTGTGGACGCTGGTGGTCTGTGGTCGTATGGTTGGCCGATGTTGGATTGCAACTGGGCGCTGGGGCCGAGCGAGATGCAACCCATGGCGCGTGAGCGGTGGCAGGAAACAGCAATGACGACAGCGTACAGGAAAGGAATAAAAAGAAGAAAACAAAGAAGGACACGTCCCAGTGCATGGGACGGCTGACAGGCAGGGGAATGCTGCAAGCCGGAGATGGACTGACTGGGGGTGTGTTATTGTGGATGTTGTTCTGTCGTGGTATCGAGGCGATGTGGGTGGCTTGTGACGGATGACTCGAAGCTACAAAGTACATGTTACCTGGGTACCTACCGGGCAGGTAGGTAAGGAGACCGGCGACTTGGTATCAGTTGCGAGGTAGGATGGGACTGTCTTTGACGCTCTGCTGCCGTCCGTTGCCGTCCGTTGACGGGTTGCTCATGCTACTCTGTGCCTGCGTCTGCGTCGGAGTGCAACCTGAAGAGGCAGCCTGGGCGTCGTACTCTGCCGCCTCTGTCGAGCCGTAATCAAAATGATCGCCCGTAGTATCGCCACTGCCAAATGAGATCCAGTCCAGACCCTGGCCGCGTCGTACATGGTATCGAAATATTTGTGTAGCCCGTCCGGGGGCCCTGCGCGCCTTGGCTCGGTCGTCTATCGGTTGATGGGCCAGCAGCCATGCAGCGGTCTAGCGCTGGGCGATTCGGCGAGGCGTCCCAGGGGGTTTCTGGCCTTCCCGCCGTGCCTGCTACAGTGCTTGCCGCAGTGCTCGCTGCAGTGCTTGCATACCGATTTCGCAGGCTGCGGGTGCTATTTCAGGCGTCGTTCAGAGGGCTGGGGCTGTCAGAGTTGGGGGGCCATCTCACTACCCCGGGCGGTGTTTGGCCAGATTCGGAAAAGGGCCAATCCATTCCTATCCATCTCATTTCATCGTCTTTTTCCCAAGCGACCTACCCTTCCCAACCTGCCCTCCTCCTTTAACCCTTCATCTTCATCTTCGTCTTCGTCTTCGTCTGTGTGTGTTCTTTATCCAGCCAGCAAGCCAGTCATTCACTCATTCACTCATTTACTTTTTTTTGCCCGTTTGTTTCCTCTTTGTTTCATCTATACTTGCCTTCCATTCCCTTACTCCTTTTCGCATCAACACCCAAATCGCCGCAAAGCCCCCTCGGTGGCCACAGCTCCCAGCTCCTCAGAAACTCGTCTACTACGGACGTGCTACCGAGCCACGGCCCAAGACACCAACGCACACGCCCACCCCCTCCCCACGAGACATCCCGTCATTCGTCGCTCGCGCGCGCGACAGACAGACATTCCCACTCTGTCCTCGCATCTCACAGCGACCGTCTTCAAGTGCCGATCGGATTCGTACGGACTAGAGGCATAAGGAAGCCCGCATTGCCTTAATACCCACTTTGCTGCTCGTCATCGGAGTCCGCCGCAAGCACATCCACGTCACCTCCGCCTCTGACTTCTGCTTCCGACTCCTCCTCCACCTCCGCACGAGCAGGTCCAGCTGGCTGAAATCCCGATCCATTGCTGGCCGAGAAGCCCCAAGCAAAGCAAAAGCACGGGTCACATGGGCCGACAGATCAACGTGCAACTCTAGCTGCCTTCTGCAACGCAAACCAACGCTGCGGCCCACGAACCACAGCCTGCATCCGTTCCGCTCCGGGCATTTCCCTTCTTCAAAACCGCGTCCGCGACGTGGCCCCTGCCACCTCTTCAATCCCGCGACTGCGACTGCAACTGCGCCCGCGCCGCCGCCACCCACTCCCGCTTGCTACTGCTCGTAGCCCTCAAAAAGAGCCCTCCACCCTCACTTTCACACACTCTTTGTCCCTTCCAACCATCCCCCTCCGCCGGCTAACTGCCCGCTTTTGCTTTTGTGGGCAAGGGCGGCCTTGTGAGACTAGACCCGGCGTCATCCTCTCCCATTCGCTCGTCCCGATAACCCTCTCTGCCTAACTGCAACTGCCTTGTCCTTTTGTCTTCCGCTTCCATTTCAATCAACACACACGCCCACGACCCTCAAGCAATCATAGCCCAGATCCTTCCCGAGAGCACCAACGACCAATTCCCCCAAGCGCGTCCTTTCTTCGACATGGGCATCAAAACCGTCCTTCGCGCCCGCCCTGTCGTCCTGTACCCAGGCTCATAGACAGACGATGCCTCCGTGATCCATCACGCTCTGCATCCCCGTCATTGCACCTACACAATCATGAGCGATTCGGCCGCTCACATGATCAAGCCCGCGCGGCATTCCGCCCTGTCGCCGCCTCCTAGAAACCGCCTCACCGATGATATCCTCGCACACCTGGGCCCGCGCACCGCGGTGGACGCGTTGTCCACCGCCACCGGCGCCCTCCGCACATGCCTCAACGGGGCTTCCATGGCTGACCGCGACTTCACCATGCGCACCGCCGTCACCTCTAAAACTATCTGGGAATGGGTGGATGAGCTGCAGAATTGGTCCTGGCCGTCAGAAGGCGGCCCTGCGGGGTTCGAGATGCCTACTGCAAAGCGTAAAAGGCTCTCCATCCAGGTCACGGCACCCGACGAGAACGATAATGACTACATGGGCAGCCTGCCCGCCAAAGATGTTGTCAGATACGAACAGAGACTGGCTAAAATCCAGCACGACCTGAACAACCTTGACATCGAGGAGATCAAGGCCCATGTTCTCAACAACCACATCCTGCCTTTGTCCAGGCCAGGCACCCCCCTCTCTGAGTTCACTCGATCCGGCTTGTTATCGAGCTCTAGCTACAACCGGATGGAGGACCTCACCGCCGTCATCACAGCGATTGTGGTCAAAGCACTGCCAAATTTGGCAAAACTGTCTCGGCTGTTACAGACATGGACCCTGCGCCTCAGCGTCTTGCGTCGCGTCCCTCCATTGCTTCTCGCCATTGAGGACGCGGAAGTCGCTGTAGAGTCCGGTTGGAATGCCATCACCCTACCCTTCACTAAGACACCGCAGCAGCAGGACGAGCAGTCACCACGTGGGCCAACTCTGATAAAGAAGGACTTTGACGTGATGAAACTCGTTCTTGAGAAGAAGGTTGCTCAACCTGGCCGCAGTCTCGATTATATGCTGGATTCCCTTGAAGGCTTGCCCGATACCCTTCCTGACGAATGGCTGGATCGGATGGAAGCCGTTGAGACCAGCTACGCTGAATGGGTTGCTGCTTGCGAAAGAAAGATGAGAGAGACCGAGTGGGCTAAATCGATTCAATCACGGCCTGTCCTTCGTTCTCCTTCACCTGTTAAGAAGTCGGTGGACGTCCAGGATGTCGAGGAATCTTTCACGCACAACGGAAGTCTCCTCGTGGAGGGATCGTTTAGTGATTCTGACAGCTCTTTCGGTAGTGATGTCGAGATCGGCCCCATCCCACTGAGGCTACCACGTCCGAAGCCGCCATCCATTGGAACTGGTGATCCTAGAAAGGTTTCCGGCGTTTCAGAGGCAGAGACTGTGGTTCCGGACCAGCCGAAGGAAGAGAGTTTTCTTGAGAGCGAGCCACCGAGTCCCTCTTTCATCATCACAGAGGATGCTGATGAGCCAAAGCAACAACTAGCCGATACATTTAATGGCACCGGAGATGTTGCATCTCCCTCTATTGGAGAACAACCACCCACTCCAACGACTCAACGTCACCTCAATTTCGACGAGCCACCCCAAACCCCCAACCACAGCTCGACAATGGACCCCGATGCTTTCGGGGATTCACCGAGTCTCGTAATGGGAAACGAATCACCAGACCTACCGCCACTTCGGCCAGCGGCTAGGCGACACAGTGATGTGTCTCGAAACTCCACCATCACTCATCGGGCTTCAAGTCACTTTGATGGCCTATCTAGCGACCTACCTGAGGTGTCTGCATCTCCAGACCTCCCTCGCACTCGGATTCGTGAGGCAGAATACCTCCAAGCCAGCCCTCCCAGTTCGCCGCCTCTGCCGGACGCTGACTCTCGGGAGACTTCCATGCCGCCATTTGGCAGCCCTCTAATCGCTCCTACCACGAACGATGACGACTTCCTTATGCCCAACACCACCATCGACGATTCGTTCACAGACGATTTCGACGACTCAATTTCGCTATCAGAATTTACTAGCGCTTTCCTCGATCGACGGGGGAGTGCAGGCGATCAACAGCTCCAGCAACAGATCAGCCAGATCATTTCAACCATCCCTGCGAAAATCAAGCTTTCTAATGAACTACCTGCTATTAACCTGAACCCGCCGGACCTCCAATTGCCACGACTTAGGAAGAAGTCCTCTATTGAACCTTTCCGTCGAAGCGCCTCGGGTCTTTCCTCCCGAGCAGGCACTCCATCTTTCACTCTCTCCCCTGCTAAGAATTCAAGACCACGAAACCGAGGCCAACAAGAGATCAAGGTCTACCATCTCTCACGGTCAACGGGCGAGGCTCCAATCAAGCTCTTCATCCGATGTGTTGGCGAGCAAGGCGAGCGTGTCATGGTTCGTGTGGGCGGTGGGTGGGCAGACCTTGGAGAGTACCTCAAAGAGTACGCTAGCCATCACAAACGACGGTCAGCTGCCGGTAAGAACACGAAAGTTGAGGTCCAAGAACAACCACATGTGCAACCCAGCGGCCGCAGATCAAACATGGGATCAAGCCCAGCTGGACGGCCCGCCTCAGCTCTTGAACTCTCACCAATGACTCCTCTCGCCGTTCGCAAGACGCGACGGAGCGTGGGGGCTTTGGCTAGCGAGTCACCAAGACTCTTCCCCAAAACCCCCGTGGTTACCGCTCCTGCAGCTGATGAAGGCCCATCATCAGAAGAATCAAACAGGTCTAGATCGAGTTCCCGTCTCAGTTGGGCCGAGGATGACAGTTCCTTCCTAGGACTGGCTGGGCCCACGGGGAAGAAGGTTGAGATGAGCGAGGAGAATAAAGCATGGGTAGAGAGCGTGAAGGAGAAGGTCAGACTTGCTAGTGGTGAGCACAGGGTCGTATCTTCGGGCGAAAACCGGTTCGGAGAGTTAGGAAAGGTTGGCGGCACGAAACGGCTATTTCGAAAGAACGAAGAACGCCGAGAGTCAAGAGGAAACCGATAACCTCAACACAACAACATAACATACATTCATATGGACGGAGAGGCGCCAAAATGGCACATGCGGAAAGATACCTTGCATTATGGAGTTTGGGACGGCATGGTATTAGCATACACGGCATGGCATCTGCGTTGGTTTTACAAGGAACAGTCTTTTATGCCCGGCGAACTGCAGGCAGTGTTTACAGTCAATACCCACAATAAATTTCCTTCTGTTGATAATCGAGTTATTCTTTAAGTGTGTCATATCTTGGTGATGGTAGTGAGGCCACCGAGATATAACTTGCCATTCTAACCAGTATTCCCCTCGATTTTGAACGGAATGTTCTATTAATCGAGTCTAGATTGTGCACGAAGCCATTTATCAATGGAAGACCAGGTTGAACGAAAGAAAATGTCATTGTCATAGTCATACTTGCCCTCAGGGCGAGAACGTGGCTTCATAACAAATCAGGAAGGCATTCAACTAACAACCCATGACCCAATCCTAACCAGCCTAAGAAATGATCCCGTGTCATAACCTCTTTCATATCCGTTTTACCATGTACCCTTCCATGCATTGAATCATCACCCTCATCCATCAACCTAGTCATCATCGCCTCCCAGTCGACCCGCGCGACGCTTGTTCTTAGCGTCCTTATCTTTCATCTTGAAGTGCTTCTTGCTAGTCGGTAGCCGAGCTTCCTTGGGGTCGACACCGGCCTCAATAGCAACCACGGTGCGGGCTTTGCGCCCTGTGAGCCCCTTGGTGGCGATTTTACCCTGCTCAGTGTATTTGTAGCTGAAGGGCATGGTTTTAGAGTCCACCCTGCCCTTGCCGAAGAAGCCCTTGTCGAGTTTTTGGGTCTTAGGGCCCGCGGGAAGGGAGATCATGTCTGCGTTGGAAACGAGTTCGTCGTCGAGTAAGGCGGCGTCAGCGTTGGCAATGGCCAAATTGCCCATGGCCGTATTGAAGCCAGCGCGCTGCTTCTCGGGGAGGTGAAGCTCGTCGTAAAGTTCGTCGTTGAAAGTGGCAGCGTCCTCGATTCCAGGGGGTGGCGAGACGAAAAGAAGCTTTCCGGCGACGTAGTCCTTGAGGATATAACGAGCGGCACGGGACTCGTCGGGTTGGCCGAGACCTTGGGTCTGGTAGCCTCGGGCGCGGGCATAGGCTCGGAGGAGCTCGGAGCCAGTAGGGACACCAGTACCACCCTCCTCGGCGGCGCGAAGGCGGATTTGAATACCATAGATGGCCTCGAGGAAGGGCTGGGGGATTCGCTGGGTGACTAGCCCAGCAGGACCGGTGAACTCACGGAGCTGGTCGATGGGGAGAATACCGTTGCAGACAAGGTCACCCTTGGTTGTGGCGAAGTTGGGGAAGACGAGACCGGGGCAATCACAGAGAATGACGTTCTCGCTTAGGTGAATGGTCTGGAAGTGCTTGGTCTTTCCGGGCGTCGAAGAGACGGAGACCTTCTTGGCGCCGATAAGGGCGTTGATGGTGGATGATTTACCGACGTTGGGGTATCCAACCAAGCCCACCTGGAGCTTGTAATCCGCAGCTAACAAGAGAGATGAGCAACATATCAGGTGTTCAGGGGGGGGGGTTGAGTCTTACCTGCGTCTGCTGGCGCATATCGGAGGAAGATGCTCTCTAGTTCTTCGACCGTCAAGATCTGTGTATCCTCGTCCTCGTCCTCGTCCTCGCCCTCGCCCTCCTCCTGCGTTAGAGGTGCGCCCTCTTGTGCGGTCTCGGTCTCCTCCTTGGTCTCCTCCTTGGTCTCCTCCTTAGCCTCCTCCTTCACGGGTTGCTCCTCCGATGGTCCCGAAGACGAAGGCCCAGCCTGGGGCTCGTCACTCGACTCGTCCGACTCTTCCTCCAGCTGCTGTGCCTCGATCATCTCCTTGGCCAGCTGAGCAGAGAAGAACTTGTAGGAGATGCCTGCTTCGCGTAGGTACTTGGCCCAAGCCTTTCGTTGCATCGTAGTCATCATATCGGCCTTGTTGATGAGAAGCAAGCTCTCCTTCTTGGGGTCGACCTCTTTGACGTAGTCGTCGAGATCCTCTGATCGGAAGAGGAGGGGGTTTCTGGCATCGACAATCTGGACAACAAGATCTGATCGCTCGATGACTCGCCACATCTGGCGCCAGACTTCCAGGTTTCGCTCGAAAGGAGTCATCAACAGATCGTTGTTCTCTTGGAGCTCAGCAAGCCCCCGCCTCCAGTTTAGGAAGGACTCGCGCTCTTTCACGTCCAACTCTTGGGGGGTCGTCGAGGCATCCCACTGGGGCCTTCGGGGGACGGTCAAGCGATTTTTGTGCATTTTGTGCTTGCCGAGAACGTCCTTTTCCTCGTTGTAAGAAAGAAGGTAGGGGTTCTTCTGGTCGGTATGGATGATCTTAACGTTGTTCATCTTCTCGGCAGTGAAGTCGGTGCCGGCTAACTCGGCCGTGGCGAGGAACTCGTCGAGGGCGCCTTGCTCCGTAACGGAGCGCATCTTGACCCAGGCCGCATCCTCCTTTTCGTTGACGAGGTACTGCTCGCCGGTGGCGTGGTTAGTTCTGGTGACGGCTCCTACTCGCTTCCTCTCGCCGCCTTTGTTCTTCCCGAACCGGTCATTCATCAGGGTGTTACCCAACCCCAGGGACTTTTTGGACTTTGCCAGAACCATCTTGGCGGCGTTGTCGCTCTAGGGCGCTTTTACTTTGGAAACAGGGGATGTACGAGGAATCTATGTCCAAGTCGCAATATGGTTGATGATGGAATAGACGAAGAAATGTGTATGTAACTGCGATGAGAGGGCATGGCGAAGCGACTCTGCCCCGCGCTGAATAATAAGACGTAAAATGGAGGGGCAAATTTTCGGGATGACAGTGGCTTTAGTTACTAGCACTGTATTTCTGCGTGTGGTCCTCGTATTGTCACAGTGTCCGGATGTGGGATAACTGTATGACCACAGATAAGGATTTTTTCACCCCGCTAGAATTTCTGCGCCCAGAAGTGGGATTCGCAGCCTAACCGCGAGTCTCCTCCTGATACTGTCGTCTCACCAGCAGTATTCTCTGATTCAGTCGACAAGATGGCTCGAGGAAAGTGGATGTCAGTATTTGCACATGGATGCGCCTGCGTGAATTCCACCGACTGACTCTATTTATCTAGTGACAAGAAGTCGGCGCAGCACTTCACGCTCGTCCACCGACCGCAAAATGATCCCCTCATCCACGACGAAAATGCGCCGTCCATGGTGCTCAACCCAGTCCAGCCTACGGATGGTCCCTCCAAGGGAAAGCACCTAGATGACTTGGCTTCAGATCTGGGCTACGACGCCGACAACATCCGCTCGAACGAAGGCGAGGCGGCCGGCCATGGCATTTACTATGACGACTCCGAATATGATTACATGCAACATATGCGAGATCTCAACAGCGGCGGCGGCGAGGTTGTCTTTATCGAGTCGACAGACGCGGCGGATAAGGGCAAGGGAAAGCAGAAGGAATCTCTGTCGGACGCCTTGAAGAAGATGGACTTGGAGCAGAAATCGGGCGAGATTCTTGACGAAGAAATCCTGCCCTCCAAGAACCTTACACGGGTCACCTACGAGGCGCAGCAAAATATCCCAGACGCCATCAAGGGGTTCCAGCCGGACATGGACCCGCGACTGCGAGAGGTTCTGGAGGCCTTGGAGGATGATGCTTATGTCGAGGATAACGATGATATCTTCAATGAGCTCGCCAAGGATGGACGGGAACTTGACGACTACGAGTTTGAAGAGCAGGAATACTTCGAGGACGACCAGGGTTGGGAGTCGGACGATACCGCAAAGCCGACCAAGGAGTACAAGGACGATGTCGTCCCTGAACTTGTCAAAGCCACAGGAGAGCAACCCGAGGATGGACCCTCCCAGGACTGGATGGAAGATTTCAAGCAATTTAAGAAGGAGAGTAAGGGCGGCCGGCCAGTTGTCGGGGCCTCGCCGTCTGAGTTGCAATCAAACTGGACCACAACCACCAACGGTGGAAGGCGGAAGAAGAGAAAGGGAGCGCTCACAAACGCATCGAGCTACTCCATGACGTCGTCGTCACTCGTGCGAACAGAGCAGATGACCTTTCTTGACGCGAGGTTTGACAAGATTGAGGAGGCATACAATGAGGATTTCGCGGACGATATGGAATCCGTGTCCGCCATCTCAACAGCGTCTAGCGTCCAAGGACCGGTGCGCAGTGATTTCGATGGCATCATGGACGAGTTCCTTGGCGGTTTCACCAAGCCAGGTAAGAGAACATCCAAGAAGATGAGGCCCCAAACCGGCCTCGAGCAGCTGGATGAGATCAGGCAAGGCCTTGGACCGGCTCGAATTCGCGGTCGGATAAGGTGAGCGGGTACTGGGCGGGGATATACCGATGGGGATATTGTCATAAAAGTCGAACCTACTATCGTAATGAATATAAATGAAGTCCTTTTGCAAAATAGACAATATTGCCAAACATGAATTCATGTCTGGCCATATCCTGCCGCTGCCCTTCTTCCTCTTCTGTCGCATCAAAATGTTGGAGAGCCTCATGGCCAAATGTGGTCTAGTGCGAGTGCGCTGGCGGGGTGGCTGGAGAGATGAGTCACGTGGTGGTGTGCATCCGGAACAGTAGCAAAAGCTTCCCCAGACGGGTAGCAGCTCCATGTGCTCACCTTCAACATCAGCCTCCGACGACACGCCTTTGTTCACCCGCCACGCATTTTGCGCGTTGCGATCTCTCACCCATGTTCAAACGATTCCCTAGATGACTGCGACGTCCGTTGCGTCATCAAGCCAGATGTTTTCGGCCTTTGGCCAGCCGACGCGGAGCCCGTCTCCGGCGTTCAACCCCTTCGCCAACAACCCCGATGGCGCAACCAGCTCATTTGGTCTTGATAGTGCAGGCGACGCATCCTGGGCGAAGCAAAACAACCGATCTTCACAATTAGCGAACCAAGGCGACAACACGGGAAAGCGAAAGGCGAACAATCCCTTCCAGCAGGACAAGGATGTCAACTTGAGCGATGGAGGCAACAAGGGCAAGAACGGCGACGAGAGGAAGAAGAAAAACGCGGACTCGAAGAAGAATCGAGCCAACGGTGTCGACCCTTCGAAAAAAACCTTGCCCCAAAACGCGCGCGGCAATGGGCTCAACTTATTCGCTGCGACGCGAACCCAAGGATCGCGACCGACATCATCCTCGAGCGCCGATTTAGACGACAACCCTGTCCCAGAACCTTACCACTCCAACGATCCCCACGCGCGAAAGGTTTACGAGCAGCTGAGGAAGGATGCCATTAACCCTCCACAGTGGCCATCTCAACCTGGCAACCCCAAGAACAAGGCCGAGGTGACCAAGTTCCGAGAAAAATATGAAGCGTATCGCGACAAGGTGCGCGCGTCCCTGACCAAGGCTGGCCTTATCGATGATCCGGAAAAGCGAAAAACCTTGCAAGATGCGATCAGCTTCAAGGGTATCTGCGAAGACATGTGCCCCGAGTACGAGAAGATCACGCGCATCAATGAGATGGACGTCCACCTACCTGAGAAGAACCCCAGGACGACCTACCCTAATACCCAACGCATGGTCAAGAAGTTGGCGCGCTCTGCTGCTGGTCAAGAGGCCCCCCTGCCGATGGATGTCCGATCTATACGCGCTCTTCGACGAACACTCGACTACTTAATCGACGACCTCCTTCAAAACGATGGAAATCTGCCAGTTTTGCACAGTTTCCTATGGGATCGAACTCGAGCAATTCGACGCGACTTCACATTCTTTTCGTCTCTGGACCCCGAGGAAATGAAGACTCAGGTCTACGTTCTTGAGAATATCACGAGGTTCCATGTCACGGCGTTGCACCTACTCTCTCAAGAAGGCAAGGCACCTCAGGATTTCGTGGAACAGCAGGAGTTGGAGCAGCTTGGTAAAGCCCTCCTTTCTCTGCGCGATCTCTATGACGACTGCAATGAACAGGGCGTGGCCTGTGGGAACGAAGCCGAGTTTCGCGCGTACTACCTCATCTTCCATGCGTTCGATCCGAACATTATCGAGACCCTGCAACGACAATGGAAACCCAATCTATGGAGAGACTCCGATGAGGTCAGGACTGCAGTGTCTCTGGTGGAAGCTCTTCAGAACACTCAGCATTTCCACGGACCTCTTAAGGATGCGCCGTCATTAGCTGCATCGGCGGCCTTCCACACCTATTTCCGGATTGTAGAAGACCCGAAAGTCTCATACACCATGGCCTGCTTTGCAGAGCTTCACTTCCCTCACCTTCGACGCTCCATTTTGACGGCTGTCAAGAAGGCACTAGCACGGCCACGAGAGTCATCAAAGGATGTCACCACTACGGTCCTCAACAAGTTCCTCCGATTCGACACCTTCCAGCAAGCCATTGATTTCGCGGAGCTGCATGATTTCGAGTTTGGCGAGTGCGAAGAGAACCCTTCAGATCTCGGTCGTCAATATCTGATCTTGGATAACCGGAAACCTTTGCCTCACCACCGACTACAGCATCATTTCTCTCAAAACTTGGTGGAAAAGAAGCGTGGCTCGAGGGCTCTGCCCGACTTGATCCACCAGAGCGTCATGGAAGACCCGAACGCCCCGAAACATGAGCCTAACGGTTCTGTTGAAGAGAGTCTCTTCGTCTCTAACGCGGAAAAATCGACCACCCAAGCCTCTATCTCAGCAGGAGCCACCTCAACGGGGGCCAGCACCACAACTCCTAGCCCCTTTGCCTCATTTGGCCCACCTGCAGGTGGGTTGGGAAGCAACGGTGCCCTCAATCATAACCTAGGTAAGATTCCCAACCCCCCCGTACTTAATTTGCACCAAAGATTCTGCACATCAGCCCTCTTATGTATCACTATTCGCAAGAGCCTGTACTTTGTAGGCGAACAACTACTCGCATTCAGACGGAGACTTGAGATGCCATAGCCCGCGAGATGATTCTCGGGGCAACAAGATGGCTCGAGATGAACCACTGGAAATCTGGCAAAAAGACGCCCAAAGCCACTGGTTCTGACCTTGCTTTCGTTTCTAGGGACCAAATCTAACGGATTGCTACCGACCTCTGGTTCAGCTTTCCAGCAAGCACCTTCTCAACCAACCCCGTTCCCACCACCCACTACTCTAGGGGCCAACAAACCAGTTATCAACCCATTTGCGTCGGCTCAACCGCAAACCACTCCATCAATCCTCAATGGCACCCCTGCCAACACCACTTTCAACGCTCAAGGCCAGTCGGGAGCTTCAAATGGAGCTGTTCTCAGCCCCTTTGCTACGTCATTTGCCCCGGCATCTAAACCCGCAGCAAAAAGCCCATTCGCATTAGACTCGACGGGAACTCAGCCAGCAACGCCAGGAGGTCTTTCCGCCTTCTCTGCTCAACCACAAACAGCAACTCCCATCGGTCAACAAAGCGAGACGAAGAGCTCGACAGCACAGGCCATACCAAGCACCGCAACGGAGCCATTGAAGACTCCCGGTATCAACCTGATCCCACCTACTCCGAAATCAGCCTCGTCAGCTTTCTCCTTCCCTCCCACGGGTTCCGGTCCACTCACTTCTGGTATTCTTGGTAACACCGCCCCACCAGCGTCAACTGGATTCCAGCCCAGTCTTGGCACCAGCTTGGGTAAACCTTCTCCAACTCCTCCTACAGTAGGTAAAAGCCCAGCGGTCAGTACGCCGCTTCCTGCTCTGGGTACAACATCATCGCCAAAACCAGCGTTTCCATTCCCCGGGACATCTTCATTACCACCCGCAGCAACACCCAGCATTCTAGGACTTAATTCGACAACCGCTCCCGCCTCCAGCCATGTTCAGAAACCAGCGAGCCCTCCACCTCCGCCCCCCCTTCCTCCACGCGACTTGATGGGCGACTTTACGAAATGGTATGTCAAAGGAGACGACGGACTTATGGAAGACTTCCAGGGCTTCATGCTAGATAATATTCTGCAAAGCGTCTTCAGGAAGTTCCAGAAAGAAGAGGAGAAGAAGAGGCAGCAAGAGGAGGAGGAACAGGCAATTGCAGAAGCAAACAAGTTCCGTGTTTATAGCCTTTCGGTCAAGTATTTTTACCGATGGCGGGAAATAGCGCGAGAACTTCGCCTCAGCCAATTACGCCGAAGTGGGCGTGATCAGATGAGGTCATACCACGAAGCCCAGCGAGCAGCGCAGCTCAAGGCTCAGAAGGACGCAGCTCGACGAGCGGCCAGGGAACGGGCCGAGCTCGCAGAGTTGAATCGTCCCGAAGAGTTCATGGACATGCTCAAGCACAAGAGGCCCAGCAAACGACAGGCCGAAGATGCACTACTGGCTTCCGGTGTCTTGTCAGGGGTCAGTAACGAGCAAGCTGCCGTTGCGAGGATTGTGGAGAGAGCTCCTTCGGTCATTAGTTCGGTCACGAGCAACCAGTCAAAGCTATCGCGATCATCAACTGTCAAGAGCGGTTCGAAAACGCAAGCCTTGCGGGAGCAGCTCTTGGGTGACCGATCAGCCAGCTTCCGTCGCTCGTTACCTCCCATGTCATCTGGAGGTGCTGGTAGTTCAGACCCAGGAACTCGGGTCAGCAAGGTGTCTGAGCGTTGGCGACTTAAAGCTATGGGCATCGTCCAAATGCCGGATGGCACAGCTCTTCCCGAGTCTCTGGCCAACGACGTCCGATATGGAAAGAAGAGATACTCGGGGATTGGCTCAATGGGCCCTCCCACGAGCGGAGTCGTTCGTCGAGCATCCATTGCCGATCTAACACGCCCAGATGAACAGCGTTCACGTGCGGGTTCTCGGGAATATGTCAATCATCGAACGACGGAAACTGCGGCAACGAAGAACAAAAGGAAACGGCCGACGGAAGACAACGGAGATGGAACCGAAAAGGCCACCTCGAAAGCGAATTCGCACAAGCGAGTTATGAGCGACGCACAGAACTTGATCAGCGAGCTCCGAGCAATGCGAGAGGAGATGGAGGAAGGGGCATCGTGGTTCAAGGACCAGAACGAGCGGCTACAGAGCGAAAATGTGAGCCGAGGATCGACACCATGGGATCAAAGCATCTAGGTCGGCGTTTAAGGGGAGCAAGCATTCACGACTCCTAGCAACACGTTCGGAGGCCAGTTTTGTATTCCTTTGTTGGTTTGCCGGTAATTCTCAGCACCGGAGATACCCATAGAGTTGGATGGTGGATGTGGGGTGCCTAATGGTTTTGTCTTTATCTTCATTTTGTTTGTTTTTTTAGCAGCGATGGCATGGGGATTATTATATATATGTGTACACCATGGTTCTTACGGACGGTGGCGGGAATGGAACAAACAGATTACACGGCTGGCGACCAAGCCAGGAACACACACACACACACACGAACGCACACTTTGACCACTGGTAACACGTGAATATGTCTGGGTATCATCCATTGTATTTGACTATTAGGCGGTCACATATGTACTTCATTTATGTACTTTCATGCTCATATCATTACAGCGCATCATTGTCTCCCTCCCATCCTGCTTCTGGTATCTAAATCATCGCCGCCCGCTGCATCATTACAAATAAAGGGACGAGGATATAACTGTTATGTCCTCCTCGTGGGCGGTGGAGCGAAGCTGGTCTGGATATTGTGAGTCTCGACAGGGGCAACGGACCCCCAAGAAGCCTTCTTCATCAGGTCCCTTCGAGAGCCACCGACGCGCTGCTCCTCCCACAGTGACTCAGTGTTCTGGTCACGCTGGGTCAGTGGGGAAACATTGCGGGGACTAGCGACGGAGAAGCCCGGGCTGAGGAGAGGAGAGCCCAATGGCGAGCGGTGGTCGGCTGGGTTATAGGGCTTGTGGTGAAGGAGTGGCATATTGGAGCGCGTTGAAGTCGTCGACGTAGGCGTGGTGTAGTCGTCTGGGGAGGCGACCTGCCGGGGAGAGTGGACAGGAGGCGGACAGGGGAGGGTGGTGGTGATGTTGGAGAGCTTGGGGCTCGTTCGGTTGATGCCGAGTCCGTGTTGAGAGTCCCAGGGGGAGGATGAAGAGTCGTCGCCGACGGGGTTGGAGCTGAGGGCGGCAGCGGGATCGACATAGTGGCTCTCCTGCATGGGTACAGGACTGTCGGTGCCGTCCGGGCCGTCGCGGAAGCCCGACTCCATGGGAGTCAGATGGGTTTGGCAGCGGAACGAGAGCGACGAGGCGCGGACGCGGCGGGAGCGGGCGGCGCGGTTCTTGCGCTTGCGGTACTGCATGTAGCCGCAGCCGGCCACGATGAGGATGGCCACGAAGGCGCCGACGGCGATGCCTGCGATGGTGGTGTTGGCGAGTTGGCCGGAGCTGGCCGTGTCGGAGCTGGACGGGTCGACCATCTCGATGGCCGTGGCAAAAACGGTGTCATTGAGGCCGAGGGTTGAGCCAGCGGCTGGTAGTTGCTGGCATCCAGCTTCGAGGGCGACCAAGACAAAGGGGGTGTTAGAAGAGAGCACCAGGGCCAATGGGGGAGATCAGGACGAACAGTTGGACAGGTACGTATGAGTGCGGTCCGCCCTGACGCAGGAATAGCAGCTTTCATAGGAAGCGCCGAGCATGGCCCCGCTGTCGGCTTCGCAGTAGTCGTACTGCTCCCTGTCGTCTGGGCTGGTGATGCCCTTCTTCAGGGCAGCCTCCAGAGGGCCGCAGGCTTCGGAGGTGACGCAGGGGTTGGAGCCAACGTCAGATGCATTGGGATATCCAAAGACGCAGTAGTCAAAGGAGTAGCGGAGGTTGTCTAGCAATTGGGTCAGCTACGCTGCTGTGGTCAAGCCAAGATACGTCGGCAACTTGGACAACTTACACAAGAACCAGTCCTGGTCGTTCTCGTCCCCCCGCGAAAAGTCGCTGTCCTGGAGGCACGTCAGGCAGCTCTGGAACTTCTTGCCCTCAGTCTGGCTGAGGTAGTCGTCGTCGCTGCAGACGATCTCGTCGGGGTCGGTGCTGGACGCGCTGGGGTCGGAGCGGTCCAGGCCGGACGAGGCCAGGCAGAAGGAGGTGCATGGTGAGTTGGGGGTGACCTGGAGAGCCGTGGCAATGGGCGAGAGGAGGAAGACGAGGGAGAGGAATAAGGCAAGTGACGATGCCGGACAAGCCATGACTGCGGCTTATTGGGGGCCGACTCCGACTCTGTGGGAGGATTCGTTATTGGCGTTGGGTTACTGGCGTTGGGGCACTCCAAGCGGCCGAGGCCAGACCTGCTGTGAAACGTCGTGGATGGAGCGGACGAGGCAGACTTGACAATGCGGCGAACGAGATGAGCGCGTGAGAGTGTACCAGCCACTCTCTAAAACACAGGTATCTGGATGCTTCTCGGGGGGGCGGTTATTAGAGCGAGAGCGAGAGCAGGAAGACAGACAAAACAACAGACGCCCGTCGATGTATGGCGAACAAGGCGGAGAGAAGCGAACAGAGGATGAGATATTTGACGAGGACGGAGACAAAGACGAGGAAGGGGAAAGCGGGAAAAAGTAAGCAATCGAGGTCCTACATAGGTAGTAGTATATCAAGCCAGCCCCCCCTCATGGCTCACGGTCTGGCATCCGGATATACAGCGTTTCCCAGCGCGCAGATGGCGCAGATGACACAGTCCACACCCACGGCGTCTGCGCGAGCCCGCTTTGCACCAAGGGCCGAGACATTCTGGACATTCTGGGCATTCTGGACATTCTAGACAGCGGAAAGCTCGAAAACGCCGCTATCGAATCCGACTTTTGGGCCATTTGCCGCCCGGGAGTCGCTGGGTCGAGCGGCGCGGACGCATGGCCTCACGGCAATCACGCCCTAGGAGCCCTTTAAGCCCTCGCGTGCCCGGCGGCGAGCCTATCAGGGCCGGCGCCGGGGGAGGCTGTCGCTTACCCGCCGGAGCACGGAGCCAATGGGCCGAGGTTTTGGGGCGGGCCGGAGGTGGAGGTGGGGGGCGAGAGACGGTGACGGGCGCTTAACGAGGCGCTGTGATGCGTCATGTCATGTGCATGTACGGTACATCTATCTGTACAGCAGGTTGGGAATCTGATGCACGTGTTTTGCCGGGTTTTTTTCTCATCTCATTCTGGGGAAGTGTACGGATACGGAGTACTTGTACAGTCGCCAGCTGAGCAACAGTCGCCAGTCGCCAGTCGAAACTCGTCAAGTTAGCTTGCCCACCAATACAAACCTCAATTCAACCCGCCCGGTCGCTCGCGTCGCCCCTGGCTAGTCGATTTACGGCCCATGATGCTTCCACACCAAACTCCCAGCTGTCTCATTGATCTGACTCAAATCCACCATTCCTAATCCTGTTCCTAATCATGTTCCTAATACTGTCTCCCCCCAACACTGCTCCAATGTCCAACCTCAGCTGGCCATGCACCTACCCACCCATTCGCCTAAAACGCCACCACAGGTGCCACAGCGTGTCGCTTCGTCACATGACATAAACCACCGGGCAAGAACAGGAAGGAGCCCGAAACCCATGTACTACGATAGAGGTAGTGAGTTTGGACCACAAGTTCACAAACTCACAAGGTCACAAACTCACAAATTCACACAAGTTTACAACCTCGTATCGGCTGTCCAACATGACAATATATGTCTGGACCTCACACGCTCCGCGTTCACGAAAAAGCTGATGCCGAAAATTCCGGATATTATTAACGTCGTCGTCTATGTGACCACCACCCATCCCTGCCGTCCGTCTATCCATCCATCTATTACTCGGGGTATCCTGCCATTCGCCACGGCACATCACATCTCTCCCATGGTATCCATCTTTCCAAAAAATCTTCGTCGAATCACTATCACATCACTGAATTGAATATCCAAGCACATACATGCACCGCACACCGGATCTGCACCAGCCGTGAAACACCAGCACGCTGGCGTCCTCGTTGCTCGTACCGCCGCCAGGCCCGTCGAGCCCCAGCTCGGGCGTCGACAGCAGCGGCGACGCGCCTCGAACATACGTGCCCGTGATGGAATCGGCCACGGCGTACTTGACATCGTAGGCCGAGTCCGTGTACATGTGACTGCTGAAGAAGAGTAGGTAGCGGCCGTCGGCCAGCTGGACCAAGTTGGGCGCCTCCACTAGCGGGCCGTCCTCGGAATCGATGCGATTCATGATAGTCTGGGGGGTGCCGATGAGCGTCGAGCCGTCCACCGCCGACACGCGCTGCAGGCGGATCGGCGTCGGCGCGTCGGAGCCGAGTCTGTTGCCATCGATCTTGTACACGACGTAGCGCCTGCCCGTGGCCTCGTCACGGAATCCAGCCGGGTCAATGGCGCCGCCCTCATCCTGATGGCAAATGATAGGCTCGTCGTCCATGGTGTAGGGGCCGATGCTCGTTTCAGACCGCGCTACGCCGATGCAGTGGCCGCTCCCTGATACCTGGCCGGAGAAGTACATGATGTAAGTGCCGTCGTCGAGAATCCTCACGTCAGGCGCCCAGAAGTTGGAGCCGCTCGTCCAGCCATCCTCGGGGAGGGCATCTTGGTCGAGCACCGTCCACGGGCCAAAGGCGTCGTCGGCCGTGGCGACCTGGATGTGGTAGCCGCCGCCGCTGGTCGCAAACGACACCCACTTGCCGTCGCTGTCCTGGAGGAGAGCAGGATCCGGGAAGTTTTGGTCAATGGCAGGTGCGAGGTCATCTCGCTTTGACATGCCCTCGGGTGAGAAGTTGAGGGTGATCTTGATGGGGGAGACAGAGGGAGCAGATGAATCAGGGGTTCTGCGGAAGGGAATGGTCATGGCGGAGGTGGAGTGAATAAGAAGGAGGAGGGTGGTGAATAGAAGGCTCGCGGAGCCAGTCATCTTGAACATGTTGACTGTGGTTGTATGGTGTCTGACCGTGATGTAAGTCGTGGTGGTAGACGAGGTCAATGACGGGGAAGAGGATGGTTTGTATATAAGGGTATAAAGGAGAGCCCGAGAAGAGAAGAAGAAATGAATCAGTCGAGGCGTCTTCCTTGACCAGTCCTGAAGCCGTCTATGCAGTCACTGAAAAGCCGTCGTGTGCTGGTTCCCTCCCCTCATCACGACTCGAGCTTCAACGCCATACTTATACACCAGCGACTCTGGGACTCTAGGACTAGCCACGACCCCCCAACGCGCCAAGCCAACGCCGACTCCATCTCGTCCTCTCAAAATAAACCCTCAATGCCTCCGTGCCCCCCC